>JAMKCH010045162.1:0-12336 GCA_023653785.1 Ophioderma brevispina | reverse complement strand
CCCTTTAATTGTCATTGGTTTTCCAGCCTATTTTTGCCCCACTTACGAACTGTTTTAACACCATATAAAATATCGGATAATATCAACTCTTTTCTTGGTTCCTTACAGCTACATAGGTGCATATACATTGAGTGCTGCTGTCGGCAATGACTGTGCATCATTTTCCCACCCGTATTCTGTAGACGTGACAGTACCACCTTCACACAGTTTTTGGAAGTTTATTATGAAAACAAATAATTTGTTCCAAGAAGGATTTTGTCTAATCTAGGTACCAAAATGTGATAAAAATTATTATTATTTTATTATTTATTATTTTAACAAAAAAGATACGTTATCAAAACGGGGTCAAAAATTACAGAAAGGGCAGACTTTAACCTGACTAATTATTGCTTTAAAATATGAAGAATTTGATACAATTATCCTTTGGTTTTAAAATTTTCTATTGGTTATACATGTATCACAATCACAACATGCTGCAAATTTTAGTCTAATCCAGCTCGCTCCTAAAATGTAACCAAAATGGTACCGTTGTTTGACATTACACAAAAGATGCATTATTGTCTCGTGGTCATTATGAAAGAGAATTCAGACATTAACTTGGACTAATAGAGCAGGAGCAGAATATCATAGGGGCCTTATTTAAGGATTTCGTTTACCCCCCACTACAGAAAAGGTTTAATACCTTTGGTACAAATAGAAATTGACCTTTTTTTACCATTTTAGCCATTTTTACCTTATAACTCCCAAAGCAATGGTCATAGATGGTACAAACTATACATTTTTGGAATCCTTATGACTAGACGGACAATATGGTATACATTTCAACATGATTGGAGCATTTAAAAAAAAATTGAACCCTGTGTAAACTTAAATTGGCCCCTATTGAAAAGTTGATACCGCAATTTGAGAGTGCTATCTACCTAGCATTGATGTAGAGGGTCCATACTAACTACCAAAGGTGTCAAACCTTTTCTGTAGTGAGGGGTAAACGATGATGTTTGACCTGGGTCCCAGCTCCTCCACTATAATGTTCGCTTTAAAATGTAAAGAATTTAACTCGATTGTACTTTGCTTTATTCTATATTGAGTGGGGGTAGAATTAGGTTTCCGTCGCTCCAAAACGGTCAAATGAATCTGTTTTAACACATTTGGTAAAAAAGGAACGTTCCATTTCCCACAGGTTGTACTGTACACACACGGTCTGGGACCATATGTACACCGCATGACTCTGCCTTTTAGCTACCTATTTGCTGACCTAGCGCTTTGTAGTGCTGCAGCAGAGGCCCAATTTTTCTCGATAGGTGGTGACCTAATTGGAACAACGGTTGTCATATATCAAATTGTAGCGAATGGTCTCAGAGTCAGAAAGCAGATCAAAAATTAAAAACATGTATCAAATGAGTTAGGGGGGTTCAAAGGTTACACCCCTATGTTTCAGTATGAAAATTTTTTGACGAACAGCTGTTTTATACTGTTTATCACAAATCTGGAGTGGTCCCATAATCTTTTGTACCACAATTTTGACACCGAAAATCTTCTAAAAGTTGATAATATCCTTTCTTTTCCCCCGCCACCCCCCAATCTTATACTTACCCCAACCCCAATGCTATTTTGAGATTGGGCTGTCAAAATCCTTGCACAATTTTGGTAAATGAAAAAACAGTGATGGTTGCACGTAGTGATCAGAATATCATGGGGTTATCCATGCAAGGAGCATTTTGGATTTTTGTGTGGATGTGTGGGTGTCTTAGTGGGTGTTCAACCGCGAAATAAACTTGATTATTTAACTATACAATGATATCTGCACATTGTGTCCAAAGCGATGACGGTCCACGGTTGTCAACTTCATTGTTTAACCCTAATTTTTTAATCATCTTAGGGAAGGGCAGTGGCGTAACCAGTGGGGGCACCCTCTTCTCAGACCCTTGCCACCCCACCGACCATTTGTACATTGCTCTAATGGAGAAGGACCAAATCGCCACATTCCAATATCGTCGGCAACCTACTTCTGCCTTCTGCCCCCCCCCTTGCAATGTCTGTTTAGCGCCACTGGTAAGAGTTAGGGTTATACTCGCACAGCTCTCTTAACTAAGAAATGGTTAGTTCAGTAAATGTTTTAGCCTGAGGCGCACCTCTCTTAGCTTAAATGGTAAAATAGGCCTGCGGCGTACTCTTTTATAGCTGAGGAATTATTAGTTAGGTAAATTTATACACCTACAACTGTTAAAAAAAACATCTTTAAACGTCTTTTGACTGTCAGCCCGGAATCTAAACGGCAAAGTACTGATAAAGGACTCGAACGAAACGTGCAAAAGCGGTAAAAAGCGTCGTTTAACTGTTGGAGTCCCATGCTTCCCGTAAAAACGCCGTTGACTTTTAACGCACTTTTCACAGTTTACAGTGGCAATCCTCTTTTTTTTCTATGTTTATGTTGAGTTATGATTCCATAGTTACCAACATGATGATAACATGTGGTTGAAACCAGATTGACTCCGCCTTTTAGATTCCTATTGGTTCTATTGGCGACTTTTTTCACAAGCTCTTGCAGAACCCTTGTTTACCAGCCTTATTATAACGGGGGAGGGTATGGGTGTTACCCCAACCCCCGCGTGAGTTCGTTATAGCATCCTGCTTATGATTTTGATAACAGGAGAGATAGGCCTCTTCATTCCAGTGCTACCAAATAAGTACCAACGTAACCTAGTAATGTCTTCACAATGACGTCATATAGTCCACAGAGAGTAGGGAAAATTCAATTTGGCGAAAGTAGGAATAATCGATGTTCATGCGGTTTCAGCTCTACATAATACCTGTACTAAGATTCCATAAACAGAGTTTATAGAGACCCGTTTACTGTGCGAATATTTTAAAAACGTACCATAAAATATTATTTGATGGCACCACCCCCTCTCACCCTTTCGACTTTTTTGCAAACCCAACTCGGTGAAGGTACTACCTTCATTTTTTTTCGCTTAAAAACCGGATAAGGATGAGAAAAGATTACCCGAGTTTTTTTTTTTACGAAGCCGTTGGCATTTTAAACGCACCGGAGCAAGTTTCACTAGGGGGTAGTAACAACCCCTTTGTTATGACAAAGGTTAAGGTGTTTATAAAAAGAGGAATATAAACCAGGAATGACAATTCCTTTTGAGGGTTAATAATACGAACCCTTCATAATATTAAAATGATCTGAAAATCCCGGGGGGGGGGCTCTCACTTATGGTTTGGGCAAGTGATGTTTTCACTCACATTGGTAATTATGGGGTATCCCAAGGAGACAACTTGAGGTAAGAAAGTGCTGTCTAAATATTCCGAGTTTACTTCGAAAATAGGGCAGAGATATGCTTTCGGAACTTGACGTCCAAAATAGCCAAATGTAACATAGCTCAGATGTTTCACGACATGCTTCCACACATACACTTGTAAATCATTTTGATGTTTGTATCTGCTATGGAAGGACAATTTAACGTATACTTAGCAAATCATTACCATTTTGTACTCCTGTTTTTTGCGGGGAGTTACACAACATGTATTGCACATATTTTGTACCGCAGGCGTGCAGTGTCGAAAGATGATGATTGGCTTCTTTTGGCCCCATAAAGGGTTAAAAGTAAGATTATCGTTTCTGATTATATAATTTTGGTTTTCTATATGCCCAACAGAAGCATAAAAATATGTTTGGCAAAACCGAGTTTGTTTAATTATATATTTTAAAATCACGCTAACGTTAGTATCTAGAGGGTGGAAAATTATCTCATAGGCAGAAATGTTATTATTTTTTAATAAAAAATGCATTCGAGAAGTTAGACAATTACAAACATTAAGTTCAAAATCGGGTTTCACAGTGAATAAAATATCGCAGAAAACAACCCCATGCACATAGGTGGCGTAACAGGGGTTACTTGTCAAAGGGGTGATTTGAGCAATTTTCTCAGTTGGAGTTGGTTGTTTAAAGGCAATTTTCCTGTTTGCAATGAACATTTCCTACAGTAATCAAAAAAGACTGATTTTATCAAGATTTTCAAGCTCTTTCGTCCTCCCGTCCAAGATCTCTGGTGGCAACATGCCCCCCAAACTTTTACGCTACTGCGGATATGATGATTTACTGTAATTCTATCAAAGACTTTCCACACTGAGGATTGACAGTTTCACTCCAATACCCCCCAACTTTGATGCTACCTACACCCAGGTAATGGATCATTTGTTTTTTAGCTTAAATTTGTGTAGATGTTAACATGATGAATGGGATATCTAAGATAACTTTACAATCAAGTTAGCGTTTTAATTCCCCCTGGGGGAAAAATAAGCTCAAGGCTGTAGCCGCAAATCACTATGAATATATGGTATTTATTAATTTCGTAGGAAAACAAATTTCAATTGAAAAAAACAAAAAATTATTTATATAATAAACGGTGATAACCACATAAATTGATAAGGCATATCCAAACCTGCTTATGACGCCAAAAGCATTGTTATTTGTACTATAGAAGATTCATACCAACTATTTTAACCAGTGTCAATTTCATTTATTGGTGATTTTCCATAGGGGTCCTTTCCCCCCCTCATAACTCAACTTGTACACGTTTATATTTTTTAGCATCATGCAGTTTCGGATTCCCCTGAGATTATCATCGTCATTATGATATATGATGCACTTTGTTCAAATACTTTATGTCCCCGGTTACTCGAACAATAAAGGGTTTGTGTCGGGCTCTTGCGGCAGCACTATTGAGGTATGCAACTTTTTTGTACAAATTTTCAGTATACACACACTAAAAACAGTTAGCTGCACCACCAAAATGGGAGGTCCAAATTGTCAAAAAGGGTAATTTAACGTGTTTCACTACAAAGTGGTCCGCCCTTATAAAAAAAATCACCCATTTTTATTCGGTGCATACTTGACCCAAAATAGGATCAAACTGACCCCGTTCTTTAAAATATCTTTTAGCTTGAAACGACATTAGCGCATCTCGAACAAGACACCCCGCCCCCGCTGTTAGGACGGGTTACAAAAAATATACATTCAATGTATGCATTCTGACAACACCGTTTGTACAAAAGCTTCATATTTACTTGATCCTACTATCCTTTCTCCAATTGATCATACTGCCCTTTCTCCAACTAAATTGCAAATATTTTCAAAGTTTTCAATTTGTCTTTTACTTGGGTTCCGGTGTGAAAGCAACAATAGTCCGGCGGGAGCCATAATCCGTGCCCATATACGATACGGAATAAAGCGTGAAATTACTGTTTGCGTGAAGAGTCACCTGAATTGAGTGCCCTATTCCTTAACCGTTGTAGCGACTGTGCGTACGGTCGGACAATAGTTACTTACGACACCGGGTTGTACAACCTCAATTTAGATAATACTAAAACCCTGAATATAGTTTATTTTCAACCAGGTGGGCATTTGTTTCTCCATAGCTTTAACTTGTACTTATTATAGTTAATATCTGGCATCAAATGAACTCTTATTGTTCTCCACTGGGATTCCTGGGTTCTGCTACAGTATTTTACAATATTGTTTCTGAACTAATTATTTTCTAACCAATCTATTCAGTCCACAACCATTTCCTACCAATTTCGCACTGTAATGTTTTATTCAATGTTGAGTAAAACGGACACAACCCTTAAATACACTATCAGTGATTGAAAAATATTTGAAATTCGCAGGAATAGCTTCAAAGTGAAGGATAAGTCTGTAGAATTCTCATAAGTTACCTTTTCCACCTGTAGAATTGACAGAAAAGGAAGAAAAAGGCAGTGTTCCATGATACGATTCCCCATTCAATTACGTGTTGTAGTAAGTGTCCGAACGGACAGTAATGACTAAAATTTCCGATTCTGTCCTTATTAGGTTGTTTCTTGTCATATCACTTGCAGGGTATGTTAGGATACCTGTACTTGTTACATACATGCAAAAATCTTATTTTTGATGATTTTTTCGATTTTCTGATTTAGCAAATCACTGATAGTGTCTTTAATGTTGAGCAAAATCTTAGTCAAAGTTGAGTAAACCCTAGTCAGTGTTGGGTAAAATATATACATAACGGTTTGTGATTTTTTTACCCAACATTTTTGGAGTGCGCTGATTAGTTCAATAGCTGATACATACTATTCTACTATTGTATTAAATGTGCACATTCAAGGGACCCCGGAATGGCCTTTATTTATGTTGAACGTAGATGATCGTTTTTGTAGCGAATAATTTGGTTGTTGAATCATGAAAATCGAATCAGTAGTTTGTGCGTTTTTCTCAACATCTACTTAATCCAACACCGTTTGGTTTATTTATTTTTGTCCAGGTGGTCATTTGCTTTCTCATTGTTGCAAGACTCTTATTATATGGCATATCTGGTCTGTTTATCTAGCGGCCGTAGCCAAGATGCTGTTCACCATGTAGCGCCAATTATCCCTGTCCATCATAAATTTGGGGATGTCAGATGGATCCTGCTGCATGCTGTAAGTCCCGAGCAATCACGTCAACGAGTTAAAGGGGCGACGACCCCTGTTTGGGTGTGGTAACCTCCAACACGTGATGGCTGGTATTTTTTTTTTTTATTAAAGGTTATTCCCGGTTTACCCATTGGCTTTCTCACAACATTAAATGTGCTTGTTCGGATTTATGCCTAGTGTGTTCTCTACTTGATACGAGAGCCTGGCACTTGCACATACGCCCCACCAAGTACCGTGGGAACAAACTTGAGGTTTTTATGGTAGAAGCAATAATGCACATTGCAAAGCCCTCTTCAATATTGTGCTAATATTGATGGTTAACTGTTAATTCGTCGGTTTTTGGTTTATATCTTGGGAATGAAATGAAAAAAAAATCTGATATCAAAATCGATACTACTTCTGCGTAAATCGGGGGGGGGGGGGGGTGTCCCAAAGGGGGGGGGACGATCGGACTTGCACCTTTAATTAAATCGCATGGCTAATTACATGAAATGTTCATTTGAGTAGGGTTGAGTACACAATTACGATACTCTATTTTTCTGTTTAACCAATCGCCAGATAGTACTCACGGAGTTAACCGGCCTGCATATGCCATTGCACATGTAATTTAGAGTCAACGATCGCACTAATATAATGATATTATTTGAAACAATAATTTTTGATAGAGTATACTAGGTGTGCGTATTATGAGAGACAGGTTTTCAATGCCGTTGGGTATGTGGTTTCATCTCATCGTGTCTGGGACGTCTGTTTTTCTTGTTCATTTTCCGTATTTGTCTAGTCTGCAATGGCGTAATAATCTTCACATTAATGAGACAAGCGAAACATGTTGAGTTAGCTGTTATATGTATAAGGACAAATGAAGTTACACGTGACATATAGATCAAAATGTTCGTTGAACTACTTAAACGAAAGACTTCTAAGGTGGAAAGTGTATACACTAGTCATCTGAACTTACCCACAATTCGTTTGATTATTTCTTGAAAACAGAAAACGGCAGCGAGTTTCTGTTGTGCGGGCTGTACTAGCTTTTTATACGATGAGACATTCGCTTTCTATCAGTTCATTATTTGTTTTATTAGTTATAATTTTTTTATTGACATTGTAATTTTCCTGCGTAATTATGTAAATGCTACCATTACAAAGATGAATCAAATAAACCTGAATCGAGAAATGTCAACTTATAACGCTTCATTCTAAACAATGTCGATAATTTAATAGTTTTGATCTAATATGAAAATGTCTAATATGAATGGTGTCCGTCATATTTCTAATATGAAAATGACATCGTGTTACTCTGGCTAGGAAATCATTATCTATTTATTTATTTATTTATTTATTTATGTATTTATTTATTTTCCATATATTCTTCCATTTTTGATTTATTTAACTTCCATAATATGTTCCCACAAATTATAATACGTTCTGGCAGTTTATAAGCTCTTCTCACAGATTATATTCTGTTCCCACGCATTAGACATTTGTGGCTACAGATTACCAATCTGTTTCCACAGTTTATAATCTGTTCTCATAGTTGAAACAACTGTGGCCAAAATTCATTAAACTGTTCCCACAGTTTACTAATCTGCTGACATAGAATACTCACAGGTTTGTTTACTAATTGTGGGTACGGCTGATAGTAGTGGGCAAAGTGATACGAAATTGATGAGTCAATTGCCCAATGTTGCTCTCCAAATGATATTTAAAGTGTACACTATATTCGACAAGTTACATCACTTTCAAACACTTGAAAGGGTGAAAAGAAACATTCCCTATGAAATGTTACCATGACATTTGACCCACGTAATAACTACCCAACGAGAGCCGTTACTTCATACTTGGGGCTGGACAGAATAGAGTGTCTAAGCTTACACGAAAACATAATGAATAACTGTGACCTTACAGACGAGGCTTTTGGGTATAGAACAATGACGAGTGTGGCACACAATAGAGAGTACAATAGACAAATGTTCTGTAACCGTGTTACAATAAATTGTGTACCGTCTCTTAGGCATTGTCTGGACAACAATAACAACATGGATTGAAATTATATGAAATACTTCAGAAAATCAAGCTTAATTTCCAATTGCAAATGGTTTCTTTTTCGGAGCAGATCATGCGCATTTGTTGTTTTTGTGCATGGTTGTGTTTTTGTGTGATTCTCGTAATTCATCGCCCACGTCACATACTGACGTATTTTACAAAGCACTTTTCCGGAGAAAATCATGATTGAAAATCCACCGGGACATGTCATGTCTACCATGAAAGCAAGCATAAGAGGAACGGTTTTACTTTACTACTTGACGAAAACATTATGAAGATTGATATTTAACATAACTGACATTTCAAACTGCAATTAGTTTATATGAAACACGAAAATAACGCATATTGCAAAATACGACGCGAATTGCACCTTTGTTTTTGTTATGTGAACATACAACTGTGTTTGTTAGGGACGATAGAAATACCATGAATAGATCTCTATGTGATTTATCAATCTGCTTACAAAAATATGCACTTCACCGAAACGACTTTGCTCAAGGTCATGAATGACATTGCGACGACCCTTGATGAAATAAAGCTGGTTTTTTTTATAAATGCCTGGCACCTTATCTACTGATTCTACTTTCTGTGATACCATTGAACAACGGTGTCTTACTACAATCGTCTTAACATGATTTTGGTATCAAATGCACTTCCCTACAATCATTCAGTTCATATATTAAACCGGCCGTCGGTGTCACGGCAAATCTGTTGGTGTTTCTCTGGTTATTATGATTTAAAGTGCGGTGTCCCACAGGGGTCAATAATTGGGCCCATTTCGTTTACCATGTACTCGCAACACGTTGCCTCAATTATTCGCCATCATGGTTTACATTTTCATTGTATGCTTTCTTTAACCTAAAGATTCCATGTGATGCAGCATGTGCTTTCCTGTCACATATTGACTAGTATTTTTATGTTGTATATACTATATTTTTCAAAATAAGCTTTAGGGCCACCCTGATTTTTTTCTTTAAAAACAACACGGCGGCCAAAATACCAAGTTTTACTCAAAATAGGCTAAAACTGTTTTTTCCTTGTGAAATTTATACATCAATACATTGATGGATTACCTTAAGTTTATTCTTAAGGATATGATCATAATGTAACTGATGCATTGTTAAGTTATTGTTGAGCTACTACAAGCAAACATAATAGGGCTATCATTGTTTCTCAAAATGACGGCTAAATAATTCAAGATGGCTGAAATGTGTGTTAATTACATTAATGTATCGCTTTAACTGTATTTTGTGGTATTATTTAGTTGCTCGAAATGGTGTATTTTACCATTATTTAAAACGTTTATTACAAAACTATATATAGCTACGGATTCTCTTAAAACAGTTGGCAAATTCAAAATGACTATACCACTTTCATGTAAAATACAAATTTTATTTATTTTATTTAAAAATTGCATTTTGACCGCCATTTGTATTTCTTATTGGCCATTATTTTGGGCAAAATGATAGTCAATAGGTTTTCTGGTAGTAGTTGAATACTTATTTAATAACGCATTCTTAAAATTATACTTATATTGTAAAAATTTAATGTATGGTTAGCTTATTGTATTTAGCGTTTGTGACGGCCATTTTTAAGTATTTGGTGTTACATTATCAGCATATTGAACGTTTATTGTGTAGCTGCAAAGACCTATGCTTTCGTACATTAAAGTGGGTTAATTTTGATTTTATGAGTGCTTTTCATAATTGTTAGCTATGGCATAGCCTCGGGCTTCGCCTCGACACAGGCCTGCCACGACCCTCTTGCGGTTGGTGGACAACTTTTCGAGGTGACAAAGACTTCCTAGGCAGTGATCACTTTCCAGATTTGTCTGATTTGCTGTGGACTTGCTTTGTATGTAATATCGTCAAGACTTGTATTCATTAAAAGTGTAGACTGGGATAGGTTACAGGCTATTTTTCACCAATATAGTTCATGTCGCATATCCGTTGATATTATGGAGGAGATTTTCAGGAATAAGGCGGCTGATAATTCGTACCACTGGCCATGTAAAGGTCCATCTTTTACAAACAATCTTCCCGTGAAAGGGATTGTAATTGTAAGGCAGCCGTGTTCAAGCGTAAGTTCCGGAGGATATTATTGCTTTCAAGAAATAAAACGCCCGTATACTCAAAGTATTATTTTACTCGAGCCAAAAACAACATTGGCGGATTGTTTGCAATTCAATAATATATTAAAACGCATAGTAGACTGATTTGGTGAGAAAAGAGAAGGAAAAAAATGCGTAATAAAACGGGGATATTCTAACACCTCGTATTTAATATACCGCATAACTTAAAGACACTATCAGTGATTTGCTAAATCGGCAAATCGAAAAAATCATCAAAAATCAGATTTTTACATGTATGTAACAAGTACAGGTATCCTAACATACCCTGCAAATGATAAGACCAGATTTTTTTTTTTTTTTTTTTTCCATGTAAAGGTCCATCTTTTACAAACAATCTTCCCGTGAAAGGGATTGTAATTGTAAGGCAGCCGTGTTCAAGCGTAAGTGCCGGAGGATATTATTGCTTTCAAGAAATAAAACGCCCGTATACTCAAAGTATTATTTTACTCGAGCCAAAAACAACATTGGCGAATTGTTTGCAATTCAATAATATATTAAAACGCATAGTAGACTGATTTGGTGAGAAAATAGAAGGAAAAATGCGTAATAAAACGGGGATATTCTAACACCTCGTATTTAATATACCGCATAACTTAAGCAACCTGTTCCTAAAAGCCTGTTGACACGATTCTATGCCTGAGAGCTTCCACGCCGCTAGATGTAATGTTGACGTAGTGGGTGTGGCTGGCCTGAGTAAGGTTGTGTTATTAGCCTTTATCACTGTGGAAGAAGCAGCACATTGGTGGTGCTACAGTTAGTAATTGATACCAAACTTATGTTGACCATTCTGGTGCAATTAACACCATACTCTTTTCTAACTGAATGGATATCATTATGAAATGATCTGTTCTGATAAAGCGATTCAGAAATTCTAGACTGAAGACCGATCTAACCCCTGCTTGATTTTGGGAGAAGAAATTGTTGAAATGAATTGGTCTGGGCATTATTTTACTTTTCTTACTGTTCTTTGGTTAAGATAAAGTATCGATATGGTTTGCAAGATCCATGGATCAGATGTTAACATCTCCCATGCCGGAAGACAACCTGTGTTCGCTCTGTGTGCCCCTACCCATTTGACTTGTGTGACTCACTGTCCTTTCCTGGATAGCTTTTAGCCACTTTCAGAGTGACTTTTTGCATTTTGTCCTCTTCCTCGACATGTTGCTTCAACTGGTCCCATATAAACATGACATAGATGTCGAGAGCGTTGAGAGGAAACCCCCTTTAATAAAATGTTTTGCGTGCCTCTGCCTCTAATATGAAATCCTAACAATATGGCAGCCATCTTGGATTTCAAAATGGCAGCAAACCCAAGCTAGGAACAAGTTTTGTAGTAGCCAATATGGAATCCTCAGTGTCATAAACTTAACTGCCACCACTTCTAAACGTATATGTTGCCTTAAACCTACGTTTAAGCACAACTTGTTGAAATGGCAGCCATTTTGTTTGTTTCGAATTTTGAAGGTGGAGATGGCAATGGCTCACCTGTTAACAGGCATTTTCGGATTAAGCATTCTCGAAATAACCTAAAGCACTTGCTTAACCACTTTTAACTTAAAATACCTTCTTCTTATCGTGTCCAAACACTGTGGTTCTCAAATATGATCCAGCCAGAGATGGGTACAACGTCTGGCTGCTTCACTGAATTCCGCAAGGTCCTTGTTTGTGCATTGTTGCTCCAGCAGTGGGCAGACCAAGAGGTGTTC
>JAMKCH010045161.1:0-11710 GCA_023653785.1 Ophioderma brevispina | reverse complement strand
ACAGAATATAAACATTCAAATTATTTTCAAATTTGAGAAATTGATTTTCATTATGTCTGATATTTTTATGCCCATTGTGCCCTTTGATAGTTTTCCTTTGAAATATGGGCAACAACATACCAACAAGGTGGTTTACCAGGGCGGGGGGGGGGGGGGGGATTTCAAAGTCAGACCATTATAGGGTCACCCACTTTTAAATAGTGTCTGAATTTGTACTGTAATGGTAAGAGCTGAGTAAAATTAATTTTCTCAGTTTAAAGTTGGGGTGCATTTCATTCATGATTCCCGCCCCTCCTTTTTATTCCATTGTTCCATGAGATAACATTGAGAGAAGCTTATTCACGACTTTTTAAGTTGATCCCGACTTTGTGGTTTTTTGTTATTGGCTAATGTTGTCCCACAGTCTCATGAGACTACTATGCTATAATTTCTTACTTCGTCCG
The DNA here is from genome assembly GCA_023653785.1 of Ophioderma brevispina. Lineage (NCBI taxonomy): Eukaryota > Metazoa > Echinodermata > Ophiuroidea > Amphilepidida > Ophiodermatidae > Ophioderma > Ophioderma brevispina. The sequence continues at coordinate 11,267 of JAMKCH010045161.1, read as the reverse complement.
TTTACGGACAGAAAATACAAAATGCGGATTTTCTTACTGATATGCAACGAATTTGCACGTAAGATAAGGTGAACTGCAGATTACTAAAATGTTAATGGTTCAAATGATAACAAAAATTCTCACTTTTTTTGAAGGTAAGTCCAGAGGGGAACAGGCTTGGATCACAAATACCCCTTCAACAAATTGGCCTTCATTCTTTTTTTTTTAATTTGAAGTACTTTTGTGGCATTTATTTTTACTGCTCTCTTACTAAAAATGTCCAACTACAAATGAAAATGATAAACAAAGACTGTGAATGACATACGGGTCTGATCTCATCGAAGGAAGGCGGACTATTTGTGAAAATAGTCAAAAATGCTTCAAAGCATGATTTGATAGCTCAGGTGCTATAAATATTTACACAGTAAAAGAAATATCCCTCAAAGCTACTCCAATCTCAGTTAGAGACAGAATTATGTGCCGCAATTGGGGACCGTCTGGATGTTACTTTGACAAAACAGAGCAAGACATCTCCTGTGTTTGGGTAAGCATATGTGAGCTCAATTTCAATTAAGATTTGGGCCTATTTTTTAAAACCAAAATCAGTGTCGTACTGAACAAAAATTTTATGTTGTCCGCAAGGGTAAGTCATCAACAAACTCACTTGAATACCCTCATTTAATATTATTATTTCATTTCCTTTAATGAAGGGTAAGCCAATGAACAGGACGCACCTTTTTGTAAGCCATTGATATAAATCACACCTGGTTGTTAAAGGAAGGGGCATTTTGGTGATCACACACGCCTCATCCGGTTTTGTTCCCGCAACGTTGGTGGCCGGATTCACCTCACATTCACAAGCAATACTGCTGCGGGAGGAAATTTTGTTGGAGCAAACGATAATTGACCGGATGCCCTTCCTGACGTCAATGTGCCGGATGGCCCCATTAGCTCTCAGAGCTGACACGCTTGTAGGTAGATCTTCTTTTAATCCCTGGCTTGAAAAGCAGAAGGGGGATTTTGTGATGATAGCGTGCATGTACGTAGTATGTACGCACGACATATGTTCCAGTTGTTTAGGTTTTGGTTAGGTTTTCATTTTTCAGGGCTTTCAGAAAAGTTGAAGACCGATTTGAACCAGACTTGGGGTTAAGATGCAATAGCGGGTCCGTTATGTGGATGATATCAAAGCGTCATCTGAGATCATGTTCCATACTGTCATACTTGTCCTAAGATAGTGACCACAGTGCGTACTAGCGCCTGCGTATCTTGGGGGGTGCGTTTGGGGTACACGCCCCAGGCGTTTGTGTCAAACGTGCATTTGGGCTATTAGAGGTCCTTCAGCCCACCCTCCCTTGGATATGTTGGGTCTAACACTTATGCTATGTTGAACCTATTTCATTTTTCTAGCAACGTCAACACTCCAATTAATTTAAAACACACAAAAAATTAAAAAAAAAAAAAATAATCTTCTTAAATGATTAATTTAATTTCTCACCGTCTTCAACAGAGAGAGAAACGAGAAAAGAAGACCAAGCGAGTGCCTCGTCCAGCACACCCACAACTTCCAGGTGATGAGACAGGGGGCAACCCTGCCACACAAGTGCGAAACAATTCCTTGCCCGAGAACCAAGCTCCTGCGCCAGAAGAATCCCAGCAGCCAGCGCAGATCGACAAAACCCTAGATACAACAAATGAGGGAATCGCAGTGGCTCTTGAGGAAGGCGCAGTGGGCGGTTCTGGAAATGGTGCTATTGGTGTGGTGAAAGAAGGGATAAACCACCAAGACGACACCCCTGCTTAGAGAAAGGTATAAAGACTGTGTATGTGTGTAATGTGCTTTTACTATTCCTTGGTAAAGGTTTGTTTAGGTTTGTCGAGAAATGCTTATAAATAGAAGCCCAACATTCAGTCATTTGCAAAAGAAAGACACCTTTGCCCTTCCACATGAAACACAATGGATCAAAGGACATATAGTCATGGCCATAATCCTGTTACCTGTTGCCAAGTTGCTTGCATGCCCATATGTTGAATGCCCATACGAGCCAAACATATGATTGCACGGAGGTGCGGTGTACGAAGTGAGAGACGCACCAACTTGATGCCATGTCAGCATTATTGGCCAAGAGTATAGCTAAGATAATACCACTGTAATACCAGAGTCTTTTCAGGACACTGACCAGGTGCGACTATCAAATTTCATTTGAATTTATGCTGGAAGTAAGACCCATATATTTTTATACCAAGTTTGGTTCTGTGGACAGGTGACCTAACCCAATGGAACCAACTCAAGACTCTCCCAGATGAATTTCCAACTCATCCAAATATACTCCCTAAGATACATTGTACATGTCTAATTGATAGATAGGTAGGCAGACAGACAGACAGAGAGGACAGACAGATCTATGCTCAGCAGAAACAGATGTTCAGATTGCAGCTGCCTGAATAAACTTGGTTCAATTTTCTCAATTCATCAGATGACCAAAATGGTCATCTCTCAAATTATCATGGCTACTCTCACCATTCTGATCACTTTGTATCTTCAAAATCATTGAAGTTTGGCATGGAAGTTCCATGTGTGATGTTGCATCAAAATCAGCTGCCATGTCACGCAGATGTTTATGAAAAGTAGCCAACTTCAGTGACCCATGTGTTCCTATAAGTATCCATGGGCAAAAGAAATAGTGGACCAAGAGTGATTCTCTGCTGATTATTTTTTGGTATGGGCAAGCTACATATCCATAAGGGGTTGAGTGCTTCAAAATGAGAAATGTAAAGTATTCTACAATCCTCGCCAAAAAGTCTTGGAACACTTAAGCGCATTGAGGTGTAAATAAATGTCCCCGCTCCCTGTACAAGGTTGTTCAGAGACCAACATTCATCGGTGGTGAAGGGGTTCAACATTGTCTGTGGGGTGGAGGAGGAAGGGTAAAACAATTTTCCCAGCTCCTGCTTTCCTTGGAGTTGGAGAATGATTTAATTCACTCACAGCAAAGTCACACGCTTGATTGCTTAAAGGTGACAACGAGGAGTTCACAATTCAGAGATTGCCATCTTCGATTTTAAACGAGAAATCCGATTTTTTTACATTTCTGGATTAAAATCCGATTTTCATATTTTTAAGATTTTTTATTTTTTCTGATTTTTTATTGTTGATTGTAGAGTGAGATTTAACAGAATTCTTGTTTATTGTAATATATCTCTCGACTCTGACGCACGCAAAAGTAACAGGAACATCGTTGTATTAAATAGGTTTGCAGACATGCCAACTAGTAAGGATTTTCCGTATTTGTACAGGAAATGATGCGAAATACGACGTACCGGTAAAAAAAATACAGAAAATGGTCGTGTTATAAAATAAAAATAAAGGATAAAAAAGTCATAAAATAAATAAATAAGAACAGTAAAGCTCAAGAAAGTTTTTGTTTGGCAAAATTTTTCACAGTGAATAAAAGAATATAGATTTGAATTTTTCAATTTATAAGTCTGTAAAAATGTTTCTGCATTGTTTTTCTCCCGACTTTCGGGAGGTTCACCCACATTAATATTATGATTTAACCATTTAACTGCTTATGCTAAAAGTCTTCTGAAGGTATTTTAACCTTTAACTTAAAAAAAAAAAAAACCCCACCCCCCCCAAAACCCCCCCCCCCCCCCCTATCAGTGATTTGAAAAATTGCGAAATTTGCAGAGATAGCTAAAAAGTGAAGGAGCGAGAGCGCCCGGGGTGGCCCCAGGCTGTAATTCTCTAAGTACCTGTTCCAACTGAGAAATTGACAGAAAAGGAAGAAAACGGCAGTGTTCCAACGATACGATACCATTCAATTAGTGTTGTAGTAAGTGTCCAACGGACAGTGATGACTTAAATTTCCGATTTTGTCATTAGTAGGCTGCTCTTGGTCTTATCCGTGCAGGGTATGTTGTTAGGATACCTGTACTTGTTACAACATGCCAAAATATGATTTTTGATGATTGTTTCGATTTTATGATTTAGACAATCACTGATAGTGTATGTAAATGGTGCAAAGGGATAGCCCTTACAAAAACACTTGAGGTTGTTTATAATTTTTCAAGCTTTGAAAGTTATACTTAATTTTATGACTTGTCGTGCATTTAAAAAAAAATCTATATGGACTTAGTTCCCAATGACAGTTCCTTAACTGGGGCTGTCAGACGGAGGAGCTCTGTCCAATTTTTTCTGGATGAAAAGTGTTAAAGAGCCATCTCATGACGGCAGTTCAATGTGCATAGGTAGCTTAGTTTTCAAGTTATGAGCTTTAAAGTTAGACTTTAAGTTTATTGTAATGTGCTACTGTAGCTAAACAATATTCTCCATATGGACTGGCATGGGTCAAAATTTTGAGGATGATTGAATGGTTGCAACTGAAGCTATCAACTTGATGCCAAGAAATGAACTGCAAAGGACAACCCCAAAGGTGTCTTGTAGTCAATAAATCATTATCATTATGTTTACTTTGGCCTTTTATATCTGGAAGTTGAATTGATCAAACTAGTGAGATGAATTGGACCCAGAACTAAGCCCCATTCTTCTTTGTTCACATTACAGTTAATTTTAACTTTTGCTGGAATGATATTTTGGTCTTTCCTGTAGCTCTAACTGTGCAGAAACCCTCTGGCTAAGAGGGCCTTCGCCCCCTAGACCCCCACGGGGCGTTGCCCCATGGACCACCAGGGGCCCTTAAGCGGCCCTGGACCCCCGGCACGTTAGGGGCGAGGAAGAAGAATGTAGGTGAGGGGGAAGCTCGGGGCGAGTAGGGGGAGATAGAGAAGCGCGGACACTGGATTGAAAGCTCGTCAGAGGAAGCAGGAGATACTCCGGTAGCTTCGCTCCTACGTTCGCATTTTCAGATTTTTTTTCAAATTCCAAAGCTGTCCATCAACAAAACCCAATGTGAAAGGATTAAGCTGAGAAATGGTTCTTTCGTACAAATATTTTGAAATTATAATTCGCTTATAGCGAGCAAATACGAAATTCAGCTATTTCATATTTGAAATATAAGCAAATCAGAATCACCCTTTTTCTCTCTTTTAAGGCATTTTTGTAGCAAAACAAGTTAAGAAATATATTGAGTGTCTAGTTATATGAACTTACTATTGTGACACAATATGGGTGCCTGAAAAATCTCTCGTTGCCACTTTAGAAAGCATGGGGTGCTTCCAAGCCTACTTTGGGAGGGATGTACATTCTTCATTCGGTTTGTACAGAATACCCCAGGGTGGTGGGCACCACCCATTTAATGGGATTGCGTAGCAAACTGGTATGCAGCAAACTGGTTAAAGTGCTTTTTCGATGTCGAGATGAATAGGTATGCACACTAAATGTTTCATCTATTTGTGATGAAATAGTTCAGTAATGGTCATTATAAAAACTAGTGACAGCCTGAACCTGAAACATGTTCCCATTGTCTTTTTGCTAGGTACCGAGTGGTGGGTTCCGTACCCTCCACAGAGTGAAGCAGAGCTGGAGCTCAAAATGGCGCTACCGTTATTGCACAACAAGCGATCAGATGGCTGGTTTAGGGAACCTGGAAGAACAGGAAGAACGGTTGTCCCGTACTTTGCTAGAAGCTACTAAGATAATGAAAATATGGCCATCTGTTTTTGTAAGAATTTCTATTATGTGTGGTTCAGACACTGTATGTATGTGTATGATTGACTGAGAGAGAGCAAGTGAACTTCAACGTGCAGAAAAATCTCATTCATGAAGCTCCATCTTCTGTATAGTTTAGGACGGTGTGCATGATGTCATTTGGTGGCACCCACATCGAACATGCGGCAGCAGGCAACCATGCGATCAACATGTCAGGGCCTGGGCTTTCGAACGTGCACGCAAGGATGCACAGCTTCAATAATGTGCGATGGTCTACAGGGCTTACCTGAATCACCGGACGCTAATCAGTCTGCAAACAAAGCTTGTTAAAGTCACATGTCTGTATTTGAAGTCAGTATGGGTGTTAATAATAAGGTTTTTCACACACCGAGCGGTGATCGACAACTTCCTTGATCAATCGCAGTAATGTTAACTGACTTTAAATGAGCACCAAAATTCTTATAATATTTTGCCAACTCTGACACACACATCAAGGGCCTCTTGGAATACAGCTGCATGTGTCTGTATATATCACTTTTGAGAGACTACTTGCCATGTTGAATTTCCATGTTCAGCTCGGTTAACTTATATCGATAGAAAACTTAAAATTTCTGGTGGAAACAAACCAATGTGACAAGGCACATCACTTGAGATGGTTATGTATTTTAGCAAGAAAAAGTCTGACACCATGTAGGATGTATTTTATGAAAATGCCAGCTTGTTAATCTTTCCATTGGAAAGCTTTTACATCTAATATCAGAAAACGGCTGCATTAGCCTTCAAAAATGGTGAACGGATCACAAAAGTCGATTGATCACCCTGCTCAATGTAAAAAAGCCTTAAACCATGGGGACCTTCTAAACAGCTTAACTGTTTTCCAATTTTCCAGGGTAGAAATGTGGTTTACATTATGTTATGCAATATTATGGAGACCCAAAAAGCAGTATTTAACTTAAATATTAGTATATGTGTACCACAGCAGTATGCTTTGGCCATTAGCGTTGAAAAGATCGTTGAAGGACAGCGAAGGTGGTGTACTTTCATGTTCGGTATTTATTTGCAATATATACGTCTTGTATATACTTTTATATATTATAAGATAGTTTACTCACAGAAAAACATGACTTAGCATGAAAACAAATCAAAACAGAATAAAGAAACCTTTAAACAGAAACTAGATTAACAGTTACGAGCTTAATATGAATTCATTCTTTTTATGGCGTATGTGTGATCAACAGCTTTGTTCCTCAACATACCTAAAAAGTATGATATCATCTGAAACTTTAGTTATGTATCTAAGTTGCCTAACTAACATCCAGATGCTTTCATCTGAGAAAAAGAAAATAAATACAAAATTTGCTTATGAAGAAGTGAAACAGTTGTCTATATGGGCACTGTATAACTTTTAAAAGTGGGTGACCTGATACCCAACCTTGTCCCCTCCACTTCGCCCCATCAAAATTGAAACAAAATTTCAGAATTTGTATCACCCACAGAACTTTGGACAAGAAATGCTGTTTGTGAGCTCATGTACAAAAATGTCCCAAGTTTAGTTGACCACAAAAAGCTCCAATACACTGTTCATATGGGCCATTTGGTACACATTTGCGTCTATGTGGAAAGCAAAATTTGTAACAGATATTTTTAGGTTGAATGTTCCGATGAGGAAGAAACCCTCATTGAATAATAGACCAGATGGGCCCCACATTTAAGAGCAAGAAAATGTATCCATCAGAGTCTGAAATTGAGGAAATAAGCTTGGTCCAGAGCGTTGCGGTCCAGGGGATAGAACACTTGGCTCATATCCAAAGGTTGTGGGTCCGAGTCCAGCTGTCGCCAACACGTGTGTTCCTGCGGAAGACACCTGTAGCTTGATGCCTCTCTCTACCCGGGTGCCCGAAATGGGAAGAGGTTCGGAATTTATCCATTGGTATGAGAGTGCCTTGGGTATGTATGCAGCTGACATATTCCAAAGCTAGCGGTAATAATTGCAAAGCGTTTTGATACACGTGAAAGGCACTATATAAAAATGATTTTTTTCCATGGGCGTCTGTTGAACCATGAAAAAAGGGACAGGATTATCATGCACGGTTAATGGTTTTACCAGGAGTGAAAACGATTAAAATATTTACACACTCGAAATGGTACGGTATTTTGGCCAATGTAAGCAATTCCTACATTAAAAACATAATGAAATGTGTGAAAGATATAATCTTGACTTAAAATATGAACCTTGTGCCAAAATTTACATTAAAAGATTGCCATTTGGTGATTCTAGCCCACACCTTTAAACTCATCAACCTTTGTTTATGGGTCGTATGATATGCTGCAGCGTGAAAATTGCTTCCCAAAATTGCAGTTAATTCTGATCTTGCCATTGTGTTATAAGCAGTTGTGCCCATCAGTGTCAAATATGTTACTGTAATTTTGCCCGTTTATGCGAGTGTAAATGCAAAATTCTGTATTTCTTCTACAGACAATCGAATCTACATGTCAGAGCTTAGACTCTCACATACTAAAGATCCATTCATACTTCACTGCCAGTGCATTGCAGTTCTGCAATTCAGCCCCTACCAAAATTGTTACCGCAATTGCTTTCAGTATGGACTCATTTGCTGCAATGGCAATGCAGTAAAACTATCACAAAACTGCACATCAACCAGTGCCTTAAAATGCAGTTTGATGCAGTGCATTGGAATGCAATATAGTGCGGCGAATTTCCTTGGACCCAAAATAGCACCTATCTAAATGTCATAGCTGTACTCTCTTTATTTTGACATACATTTTACTTTCTTCCTATATTCAAGTCTTTTTTGCAGGATGGAATTTTACTTGACATTGATGCTTGGTATTTGTATACAGGACGCCAACAAAGTGAAAATAAGTTAAATTGGCAATGCATCATCAAGATGCAGTGGGTACTTTATGCCAATTTCACTGCAATCCTTATTAAGTTTACTGCAATATGGAACTGTGTTGCCGCAGCTAAATCAATTAGGAGGCTGTGGAGGGGAATAAAAAATGACAGAGCATTGCAGTTAAATTTGCCCTGCACTGCCATTGACCAGTTGCAGTAGAAAGTATGAACGGACCTTAACACTAAAGGTTCAGATGACACTAAAAAGTCAACCTTTTTAGGTAGTGGGATGGGAATGCGGCTGTGGGAGATCCCTTTTAATTATTAGATGCCAAGTAATGTTATTTGAGGTGTGTTCTTGCAGAGGCTCTGTTCTATTACTCAGTGTAAGTTTCATTTTTGTCTTCACACAAAATAAAATCTGAAGATGTCATTATAAAAGGAATGAGCTGTATGTATATATATCAGGATTTATGTAAAATTCTGGCTGCGAATAAGTGTATGAAAATGTTCAGTAGGGGGTTGTACTTGACTTTATATTAAATCAATTCTGTATGTTAATACTGTAATTTTTAATTGAAGGTACTTTGGTTGACTCCTCCCTAATCATGTTTAACAAGTACAAAATAAGAGTGTTGAAAAAAATATGAATAAAGCATTACAATGGTGATTTGGAGGAAGAAAATGAATATTTTTGAGTGGATATCGACTGGGTTTTAGTCCTAAGAAAAGTTATTTTTCTTATGTTCTTTCAAGTATTAATTTGTTTTAAAACAGGTGGAGGAGTAACAGAAGAGAAATATTTATTTTGAAATAATGTAAATGACAAATGTGGAGTGTGAAGTAGGACATTTGTGGTGGATTGGGTAATTAAGAGAGTCTTGGATAACTTTTTAAAGTGTGACATTTTTATGAGTCCTAGCCGTATGGTCATTCCCTTCCCCTCCCCTTTCACAAGATATGAAATGTCTTCAATTTGATCACAAATGATAGGTATAGGCCATTGGAGAATAGAGAATTTTACATATAAAATAACATCCCCAAAACAGATGAGTGACATTAGTAAAGACATCCAGTAATTTGTGGTTTGCCGTAACTTTAATCAACAAAATAGGTACGTATTACATGAATATCATCTAGACTCGTACGCATTGATATTAAACACAAAGGTCACAGACCGGTTCAAACAGTGTACATGCCATGGGAAATCAGGCTCGGCATGTGGTTTCTTGGGTTAAACTCCATTTCCGTCATATGCTGAATTAATGACGCCCGGCCGACATTAATTAAAAATCTGTATACCCATAAGGGCGCTGAATTGGTCTAAAACATTTCAGGTGAGGGTAAATGTATCGAAAGCTTTAACACATTGAAAATATTAATTGAAAAATGTGACGGGTGCACTATTTTCAAATGTGCCAGTGTCTCTTTAAATTTAAAAAAAAGTGGAGATTTTGCTGTCATCTGAACTGTTGGCTTGCCCTACAGGCCTACAGCAGTCATTATTTTCTTATGGTTTATGGTGCCCTCTAATGTCCATTCACCATGGATATACAAAGAAGAATGGCAAAAATCAATGGATTTGTCAAAAAAAATGCACTTTAACTAGCCCAACATGTCAATTTGATGAATTATGCTGTCCATACACGAATCGGACGGCGACTATTATCGCCCTACGCCGTGCGGCGGCGCACTCACCATCCACCATGACTGGGGGCATCTTTTGCATTTCTCGTTATACATCGCGTTTACGTTGTACGTTACCACAAAGAAGCGATAATTTTGATCAGTTCTGACGGCAAAAACCAACATTTATTTTTTTTTTCACTTTTGGTTACCCATTTGTAGATCGTCATGGGGGCTCAGGAAAAAATGTAAAAAACTTAAAAAAAGCAAAAAATAAAAAAAATGAAAAAGTTACAAAAATGAGAAACGAAACTGCGTGCGAATTCACTCGCTAATCCACAAATGAAACACTCATCGTATCCATTTCAGTTTAAATACCACATTGTAACATCGAAGCGTCATTTTCACGTGCTACTGATAGTCCAGGCGTCGCACATTCCATGCACAAACGAGACTAATTTTGTTCAGATCTCCGAAATTCGATAATGGGCACGGAAGTGTCCTTTCTAAAACACCACAACCGAATCGGAAGATGTCGCGTTTTTCAGCAAATACGATCGGTATTTGGGAACTATTCAAGTTTTCACGTTACACGGAGTATATCAACATTCTGTTGTTACTTTATTTTTTTCCGGATGTTAATTTAAGAAAAAATTACTTGTTCTCACGCGGCTTTATTACAATTTTGAACCACGTATTCTCACAATAAAGTTAATTCTCAGTCACGCAAGGTGGGCGAGATAACCTTCAATTTTTGTCTCGCCTGAACTTGTTCGGCAGAGACTTAGTAATCTTTCTGTTTTATCTGTCTGTCTGTTGTCTGTCTGTCTGTCTTCTGTCTGTCTGTCTGTCTGTCTGTCATGCTGTCTGCCGGACGTCCGTGTTCAAGGGCTGGTGTACGATTTATCTGGAGTTCGTAAGGGCTATGAGATGTAACTTGGTGGAAAGAAGGGGTCCACGAGTTCTCGACCTGTTAGATTTTGGCCGTAAAATATGCACTAATTAAGTATCTAATGTCATAATAACGCAAAATTGTCCATCAAGGCTTGTGCTACAAGTTTTCTGGAGTCCGTAAGGCGTATGACGATGTAACTTGGTGGGGGAAAAGGGGGGGAAAGCGGGCTGGAGAGTTCTCAACTGATTAGATTTCGCGGCGTATTTCGGGCAAATTAAGTATGCAAAGGAGCTCATTAA
>JAMKCH010045160.1:0-12324 GCA_023653785.1 Ophioderma brevispina | reverse complement strand
CATTTCTCGTGATGTTGTGTCAACATGAGTCATTACTGCAAACATTGGAAAGTCACAAAAATCTTATTATGAATGTGCAGAGCGCACACGGCAAGCACCATGGCACTATAACACTAGCCGCAAAATAGGGTCCAAAGGTATGTCTTTGCGGTCCTGATGGGGTCAGGAGCTGCCTTAGGGTGCTGAAGGGGCCAGGAGAGCTGACAAAGGGGCATGGACACCAATTTGAAATTTTCTTTAAATTTTAGAATATTTTTCTTAAAAAAATTTAAAAATTCATTATTAGTACGATTTTCTGCTGTCAAAAATCATGGAAATCTATAAATAAGATTAAAATCTTACTAGTTGGCAGGTATGCATGATTCCCACACCTGTAGCACCAATCAGACTCTACTAATCTTGCATGAAAATAGCCATGAAAAGGAGTGTAAATGACTATAGAATTACCCTCGATGGTGAACAAAAATTTTGTTGATTTGTTTCTGAACATCACATTCCTGATGACGGGTAATCTCTATATTCTAAGAACATGAATCAAGATGGCTTGTCTAGACAAGATTTTCAAAAATGTCAAAAACTGGAAAATATGAGTAGCAACAAGAGGAGAGAATGGGAGAGGGGGGAGAGGGAGAAGAGGGAGGTAGAAAAGGAAAGAGGAGATAAAGAGGGGGAAGGGAAGAAAAAGAGGACCTGGAAGAGGAAGAACGAGCAGGCAACAGAGTAGAAGAGCCAGAGCTGAGGCAGAGGAGCGTTGACAAGGAGAACGAGGAAGGTATTTTGCAAGAATCAAAGCAATTTTTACCCTATGTCCTGATTTTGCACCCGAGAAAAAAAACATGGGACCCAGCCCGCAGTTCTTTTCCTAGTGTGCTGGCTGGTGAAAGAAGCAGAGTGACTTCAGAATAAGCAGAAACAAGTTATGAAAAGTGGTCTAATTGTTGGTATTAGGATTTTGAAATAATGTTACGACTCCTGGACCTAGGAAAGCGGCTCTTGTTTCTCTGGAAATATAAACTAACAGCACTTTTAAGATTTTGGGCTCCTGTCTTCGTTGGGCGTAAGGGAAAGCATGGTGTTGGTTAGATATCCTACTGATGAAGTGTGATCCAAATCAAGGCAACATTTGAAAACACTTTCTACCCAAGTGGTAAGAGTGAAAACATTTTACTCTGTTGTAAAAAGTTCACCCGGTTTCTTCATCTATGGGTAAATGTAATTTTCTACCTTGTTCAAATCCTTTGGGGTTCTTTAATATGAGGTCAAAGGTCAATAAAGGGGATAACAATTTTAAAATTGCTCTAATCAAGTTAGAACCAAACCAAATCAACAAAGGTGGACTGCCCACAAAATCACAAAGGTGGGCCCCACAGATGGCAAAAACTATGCTTACTTTGTTTATCACCAAATTCTGACCCCTGTAGACATTGTGTGACCTTTTGAGCTCATGTCAAAATTCCATGTAAAATTCCAAGGGGAAGGTCACATTTTCCCTATGAAGAAAAAATGGTTCAACATCTCATCTTCAGTAAAACAAAAGTAAACTATTTCTTGCTTTGAAATGGGATTTGGCCCCTGGTTAACGTTCTGGACAGACATTCAGTAAATGTCACCTGGCAATTTTGTTATTCCTAATTAATTTTGCAATCGATTCATGTTCTAACTTTCTCCAGAAACCTCCGTGTTATTTGGGGAAATTGAGAGAAACTATGGTGAGAAGGGTCTTACACCCGGCACAACACATAAGAGCTTGTCCTACACTGATCCATACTAACACCAACCTAACCTGTTTGTGTTCACACAATATTATCATTCTCAAATCACCCGTACATAAATGAATCTAAATTGTCTAGACTAGATCAGTTAGTAAACAAGGTTGAAATGTACACATGCCCTGGTTCCACAAGACAACATGTCACACAATTGTTATCAAGCTTTCCCCTTTAAAATCCACATTACACTGTACTAGATTCCCTCATGGCATACCCGAACCCATAGCTGACAGGGTTCGGAAACTTCTGGAAGAAACCTATTATCTTCTGGAAGAATGGAAGAAACTGAATGAAAGGGGGTGTTCCTTCCAGAAGAAACTGGAAGAAAATTGTGAAAAACTGGAGAAATAAAGAAGTACTTATGAACAACAAACTAAATTTACAAAACAACACCATATTCATCAAGGCTGTGCACTTCAAATCATCAAGGCTACTTAAAGGCCGAGTCAGAGATTTCCCGGGGAGGGCGCCCTCATTTTTCAAACAAATTGTGTTTTTTTGCATATACATAATGCTTGTCCATATAATAATCACTGTGTGAAATAACTAAGCTCAAATCGAAGTCCTTCATATAGAAAATCGCAACTTTGTTTAAAAATTCCGGATCCGGAAATTTTGTTATACACCGTTATGCTGTACATAAATGTGTACTGCATGAAAACGAAAAATCAAATTCATCTCTAACTTTGGAATTGAGCATTTTAGGTGAGTATCTTTAGTTCTAGTTGACTATTTTTTAGTTTCTACACAAAAAAATATATATTTCGAAATCTCTGAGTCAGCCTTTAAAGGTGCTTGTTCCGATTTATGTGTATTGTGTTCTCTACTTGATATGAGAGCCTGGCACTTGCACATACACCCCATCTAGTACCGTGGGAAACAAACTTGCGGTTTTGATGATAGATGCAATAATGCATGTTGCAAAGCCCTATGCAAAGCCCTATTCAATACTGTGCTAATATTGATGGTTAACCACTAAAATGGCGGTTTTTTGTTTATATCTTGGAATGAAATGGATTTGAGGGCTCAAATTTCAGGACGACAATGAGAAAAATACGGCCTTTCATCTGATATCAAAATCGATACTACTTCCGGGTAAATCAGAGGGGTCCCAAGACGATCGGAACACGCACCTTTAAGTTACTTTACATAAAATCTTTTTTTTTTTTTCAAAATTAATTTACAAGTTTATAGCTTTAGTGTGTACATGTATACCTGCAAGTATATTGGTAAATTTGTTCACAATTTTGTTGTTTTGTCGTGCATCAAATTATAAAGATGATAATTGTAACCCATTTTCCAAATCTTTCCATGTGCACATTTTAACTATCACAGTTGTAATTGTAGATGCAAACAATGAAAAAGCTGTTAAAATCTGGATGGCCAATTTGTTAATTTTAAAATTCTTTTGTTTTACATGTTGTGTATAATACATATCTAACTTTGTATTGCTTTGTGGGGAGAACCTGGGTTAGGGAGACTAACATTTGCTTAAAGAAATTCGAGATGTTCAATTCTTTACAGGATCTCTGGCAAACAGCATGAAAATGCTTGGCCCTTGCTGGGTCTAATCAGTTTCTTCTCAGTAATTTTGTTATTATTAATTTAGGCCTTGTGAATCAAAGTCACGTTCATTATGCATTGGCAGGTGGGGTAGTTAGGGGAATCCCTGAATGTTATTTTAAATTATTTCAGGGTTTCATATGATTTAACACCTCCACTGTAGACATAAAACCAAAAGGGTAGTCATTTGGCTTAAAATATAAAATTTTTTAAATGACTTTTTTAGTTTCTTCTCTTCCGCTTTCAGTGGAAAACTGGAAGAAACCTGTTTCTTCCAAGTGGACAAAACTGGGGGGAAAAACACGCTTTTTTCCACCTGTGGAAGTTATTGGCGAACCCTGCATGCTGACATGTTAGAACAGATTATTTTCTTCTTATTCAATGGAAATCAACAGTTGTGTAGGTATATACAATGGGCAGCTCATGGATTGAAGAGTCATGTAAAGCTGTTGGTCCATGTGTTAGACAAGTCATCCCTTAGTAAGTAAAAATATGCAGGCATTTTTGGGAGCAAAGACACTTGGTTTTTCAAATAGCCAGATGAGCTGTAAAAAGATTTTCTGGAGTTGGTAAGGTGTGCCGTAGGAATGTGTTTACTACTGCACCTTAAACTGGATTGGAATTGAGGCGGGTACTAATCACACCAATAAGATATTTAAGGAGAGCTATTGAGTGCAATCACCCATCCCTCAAAACCAAGTGCCTGGGAGTAGTAGAGGATCTTCAAGGGTTGCTTAGGCCATAAAAAATTGTTTGTTTGGCGTAACCCGAACGACCCTCGAAAAACCTGCCAACTTTTTTTTTTCTCAACAAAAAAATACATCGCAGTCCCCGGACCTCGAGTGTCGTCTGCCGTCGCGGTTTGTGAATGGGGCCAAAGGTCACATGAGGTCACCAAGGGCACACCCTGCCCCCTCCTTTCCACCAAGTTCCATCATCGTAGCCCTTACAAAACTCATACGGCATGCAATATATTAAGGGTTAACATTTTGACCACAGACACACACACATCAGACACACAGACATACAACCAGAGTAATCCCTATGCCTTCTGCAATTCTTGCAGACGACACAAAAAAGAATACCTTCCGACCGACCTAATATTTTTTCCACCAGTGCTGTTTTTTTTCTTATAAACTTGAGGAACAAAGCATGGATGTTAAAACGAGAATATTTTTTCGATTTGGAAAAAAGAAGACTTTCATAGTGTCTTCTTTAAAAAAAAAAACCCCAAAAAAATGACCAACCGACCGACCCCGATTTTTTTCTTACGTTATGCCAAACAAACAATTTTTTATGCCTTACTTGAACTATTAAAGCAATAATAACATTTTATGTGATACATATCCTCAATTTTTCTTTGGGATGGTTGAGTTTGTTTTTAAAGAGCTAAAAGACCTAGACATGGTTTAGCTATAATTGATACACATCTTGAAATAACAAATTCTGTAATTAAAATCCGGGACTCCCAATTAGCCTAGCCATAAAGTTAAAAGTCAATTTTTCATCAAGCTCTTTTTTAATTTTCCAGATTGGACTTTAAAAATTAAATTGGTGATGTCTTTGCAGTATACCATTTATTTAACAATTCAACCATGTGAAGAAGACAGATGATAATATTGATGCAATGTTTGATTTTTTTGAAGAATTTCCTATAGATCTTAACCACAACAAGAAATGTCACTGTTAAGAAATAAACAACCAAACCAAATCAACTTAAACATTCACTCACAAACATTTTCACTTACCAAATTAATCATTCAATCAAAAACCCAACCAACTATGCAACCTACCACCAACCCTTCAATCAATCCATCCACCCATTAAATCATCTATCTTCTCAACCAACCCAATTCAACAAAATCCAAAATACAGTCATGATACGCATGCATTATCTTGAAATCTTTTGAATTGAAAATTTGATCTCTTATGCGACATAAGTCACCTGCGGGGAAAACGGGTTAAGGGATGGACTCGGACGACATCTCTTAAAAACCAACTTGAGCGCCCTCCTTGCACCGGTCAACAACTCAAACACTATTGAATTTTCCCCCGGGGGTGTTCTCAAGTTTGGTTTAGGTACGGACGTGCCTCCGAGAGTCTGAAGTAGGACCCAAAATTATACCAATTCTTCCCGAAAAAGGGACCCACAGCTATAACCAGAGATGCAGATTTTGGGTCAAATTTAACACAAATTTGCCATTTTTTTCCTCAAACTGTTGACCTTTTTAGCAAATTTGGAAATGGTTGGCTTTAGATTGAGGAAATAAGACACATTTTCCAACAATTTTTAGAAAATTTTGGCTTCTGATTGAGGAAATTTGACTAATTTTTCAACAAATTTGAGAAAATTTTGGAAAAAAAATGACCCATTACCATACCAAAATTGGCATGAAAAAGGAGTCATACATATACCAGAAGGCTGAAAATGAGACCCATGTTTGCGTCACGTCACCATGGTCATTTGTGTTGAGTACTGTAAAAACTGATAATATTCGCGCGTGTAATTTTCGCGTTTCAGCAATTTTTAACATTTTTGCTTGTTTTAAAATTCGCTCTTTTCAGCTATCCTACATAGACCTACACACAAAATAAACATTTTCGCGGGTTTTTAATTTCGCGCAATCTCAGAAATGCGCGAAAAGCGCGAAAATGTAGGGCGCGAAAATTTCCACTTTTACGATATCACCCGGGAATTTTTCCTCCAAATATACTTATCCAGAATGACTACGACTATCACAATCACAGATATCACATTTTGCATGATTCCATCCACCATGAAACATGAAACAATAAAGTGTGTTTTTTCCACACACAGGGAAAAGAACATTCTTATCTACAATGAGTCCATCAATCATTTTTTAACCCCCAGAAGCTGCTTTTCACCCTCGCCCGAGACTGAATCGAGGGGTTTAGGGCAAGAAGTGCCCCATCAGCAATAGCTGCCACATGATAGATTTGGCAGGTATAATACATAATACCAATACAACTGACAATTGGCAGCTTTGGCCATATGGGCCTTCTTGCACTAAACCCACGGAATGTGGTATTTGATTTCTCAGGTGTGTTGAGTGCCTAGCAATTACAAGAAAATGATTCAAACTTTCATGGCTCCTGGTGTCACAATATGACAAAAACAACATTGTGAAAACGGGTCTTGTGTGGATATGACAAGGAGTCCAAGTGTATGAAAAGTGCTTCTTCTGGGTGGGGGGGGGGGGGAAAACAAAGGTAAACCTGCAGGGGAGGAATTTATGAATTGTAGTGAAATATTGCAAGGGAGGAAGTGCATGTGTGACTTATTATTTACAACAATCAAAGGGACTCAGTGGCGGCGCCACGGTGGGGGGGGGGGGGGGGGGCTTTTTTCCCAAAAAAATTTTATTGTCCCCCCTGGCCGAAAGAAACTGAGCGATTTTTTGGAAAATCGGCGATTTGTGAGGCAAAAATCACCAATTTTGAGAAAAATAATTTCGTGATTTTATTCCGGGCCAACATTGGTTAAAAAATCTCCAATCAAACATTTGATACTTTGCCCCCCCCCCCCCGATTTCACTTTTGCCAACCCCAAAATTTCACTTTGCCCCGCTTTTCCCCCGAAAAGAGTCTGGCGGCCGCCACTGGGGGAGAACTGGGCTAAAGTACAGTTACAAATTATATTTTACTAGAAATACAATTTGAATATAAAAACCAAGCACTTCCATATTGAATACACAGGGCGTAGAGGGAATTCAGTACAGTATGAAGCCATTGTTCTTTGATACTTTTTTTTTTTTGCTAATCAACATGCAGACTCACGATAGCGTACTTGTACGTATACGACTATACGGTCAACGTCACCAAATTATAAAGAAAAAAAAAAAACAAAAGAATTTTACAAAATACTCTCTGGGATTCTCAATTTCGAGATGAGAAAGGATACAAATTTTAGAACTGATGCCAAACAACCTTATAAACCAATTCTATGTGTCAAATTTTGATTTCATGTGTTGAAAATTTAATTATGAAAAAATGTCACTGTGCCGTCACTATCATTTTCTTAATTAAATATCTTTTATTTGAAACAAAATACAAAAATCTGCACATACATTTTGTTGATAAGCTTTAAACCTCTATGTTAGTGAAGATCAGCTTCAGAACTGTAAACATAAACTGTCCCGGTGTGAAATGTTTTAAAACCTAATGTTATTTCTTTAAAAAGATGCATGGCCTGTGGGAAAATTATGACGTATGTATTGTACGTACTTGTACGTATACGTACTCATGTAGTACGCCTTCTTCTTGCCTGATCAACATGGAAATGGAATATAGCAGAATTATAATTTGCTCTTCGTCGATCAAATTTTTTTTTGCTTGATCATGTTTTTGTAAGCTACATTTTCCAGCCACCTAACTCTTCCAAACTCTGACACATTTAGTAAGCATTACTGGTTGTCTCTTTAATATTACACATGTGCTTGGTCAGAGACTAATCACATGTTGAATTTTCTTGCCAGGATTAGTTAACAACCATATTAGTTACAGAAACCAATCCAACATTTTAAATTTAGTCTACGATATTTATAATAGACTACGGCCACTGGTTCAAAATTCTTCACTTTTTTAAATATATTGCTGGTCCTGTTATAAATCTAGATGTCATGCAGGATGCAAATGTTAAATGTAGAAAAAAGAGCAAACATTGGATTGACACTTAATTTAAACATAAGGGCAGCATAAAGTTCCAAAACTTTCTTGTTCAGTTACTACTTACATTCGCATATTGCAGCCGTATTAAAGCTGCCAAATATGAAACATGTACTTTATGCGCTATTCTTTATCTTAGATGACTTGATGCGTGCCATATATTTTGCAGACCCATTGTTTCAGGGCATTCCTATCAAAATAGTGGAATAATGAAATCAAGCCTGGAAGGTATATGGCAACTAAGATCATGGCTCAATGCTTCTGCTTTAGTTCCCCTGCTCGTCAATGTTTATTATTTTCACATTAATGACCATTTTGTCATCATTTTATGAGCCCTGACTCCTCATCCCAACAGTGGTAATGGATGTATGGTATGTGGTGTGTGTGTGGTGTTCTTACAAGAAGGTACATTGTGGAGTAAATATGGGTACAAAGCTTACATTGGTGGGCGTTTTTGTCATTATGGAAGTACGCCCACACTTAATCTCTCCTGCCAAATGCTGTTTTTATAGCCCTGGGGGGGGGGGGGGGTAGGTTAGGCTAAAGCTCGGGTGCCCACAGCGTTACACATGGGTTTTTTGTAATGTCGCATGAGGGTGTAAAACTTAACACACAGAATATTCCACAGTGTATGAACTACAAATACCCCCACACTGCATGTATGTACCGATTTAAGTACACAAAACACACAACATTGTGGGGGTATTCCCACAATGTACTCTTGCGTATTGGTGTGTGTGTGTGTGTTCCGTTCGCACACTACCACATCAGGCGTAACAGTAGCCAGCCTTGCACAGACTTTGGTCCACCAAAGGCGTGCCATTGGGAGGCCCATTTCTCTCCCACCCCCATCACCCCCCCCACCCCAAAAAGCAGCAATAGAACAAAAACTGTTTAAGAGATCACTGGCACATTTGGAAAATAGTGCACCCTCAATATCTTTAAGAATGGATATTTTGCATGGTTGTAATGCTTTTATATACATAAGCCCTGATTTTATAATAAAACCACTCCAGAGTGGTTTTATTCAGCAGACGATGGATCATGGTGTTAAACACAAGAAAACACATGACGGAGTTGATTCCCACAGCATCCACCCTTGACCGGCCTGTGACTGCTGTGGCTTTAATATTAATGAGTGCAAGTCTGTGATATTCAAGTATAGACACATTTGTTGATTCAAATAATGGCAAACCCCAAAGTTGGCCTAAAATTACTGGAGATAGCATACAACTATGTATAAAATATCATCAATATATACATTAGAAGTAACATCTTCTGACAAAATCAGTAACATTTTGCCGACAGAGTTCTGTAAATGGGGGGGGGGGGTGTTATACCCCCATACCACCCTCTAGGAACAGCCCTGCACTCTACCAAATTGATTAAGGATCAGTCAGTATGTTGATGACATTAAATAGGTTAATTATAATTTATATTGCTTCCTTTCAATACACATCTATCCATCCCTTATTAAATAAAACAATATGCTTTGTGGGGGCAAAAATGTATTTTTTTCAAATACATTTTTCATATTTTGAGGTAGATCCATCAACTGTTACTCAGAAAGCTGCTTAATTATCTGAAAATATTAAGCAGGATAATCACAAGAAAACTGTAGCACACTGTAAAATATTAATAGGAATAAATGCATTAAATTTGAAACACTTGTTAAAATTTCAGCATTTATTTTCTTAGTTTACTTTGATGAAAACTTGGCAACTCGCGTCTATTATACACAACCCAACACAATTTGTAATAAGTGGGGCAGCGTACGTCAGTTGTGATCGTAAAATAAATTGCGTGAGTGAAATTGCCAGAGATGAAGTTTACAATCTGGTCAACGGCTGGCTAGTGTATATTTATGTGCCGGAATATATTATTATTGGATGGCCGACTCCATTCAATTTAGAGCTACAAAATCAAATAGTGTCCAGGCAGAAAGGCCGTAACAATGTAAGAATTATCTTGTGCCTCTCCAGCAAATTTGCTTATAAATTTTTTTTAGTTTTCAAGAGAACTTGAAGGCAAAAGGAAAAATACCTCTTAACTGCTGCGTAAAATACAGACTACATTTTATTTTGTATACATTTATTAATCTTTCCCTGGAGATGGCCAGTGCACGATAGTGTTGAAAAAAACCCCATGTGCGCTTGGCCGGATTCGAACCGGCGACCTTCGTATTACATGCACGACGCTCTAACCGACTGAGCTATCATACATTTTATTTTATAATAAATGACATAATGTATTGTTAGGATGAATGAACAAGTGATAATCTGGGGAGGAATCAAGTTTTTAATATGATTACATAGCTTGTACATATTAGCAGGATCAAATCACATTGACCGATCTTTTCTTGCAAAAATGAACTTGAATTTCCCAGTATACCAGATAATGTGTGTGGTAAATTTGGAAGAAAACAACATCCAAGGATTACAAAAAAGGTACATTTTGAAGCAAAAAAAAATGACTAATTTCCATCCATCTGCATGATAAAAAAATAGTGTTCACCGAATGCAGGTGTTGTTTGCAGTCGCTGTCCGTGAATGGGGACAAAGGTCACATGAGGTCACCATGGTCACATGAGGTCACAAACAAGTGAGTCACTACCCAAGGACCATTGTATCAAAGTGTCATGAAAATGTGTGCACATATGTAGAAACAGTGGGCAAAGTTTAGAGTTAACATTTGGGTCAACATTTTTACCACAGACAGACAAACAGACACACAACCAAAAGCAATCCTTATGTGCTGCTTACGTTGCAGACGACAAAAAAAAAATGACCGTTAACTGCGGTGAAGTACTGGCATTCAAAATTAATGTTTTAATTTACTTATGCAAAAAGCTTAGAAAGGGACAAACTCATACACAATCCCACCTTAATGAAATCATAACATACCCAAAATGTGTTTCCTATCAAACAACCAAAATGCATTTCACCAACTGATATTTGTCCGTCCTAAGCAAATAACACACAAGAAATTTAAGTCAATGGCAAATGATATTCAATATATTCAAAAGGGAGAGGTCTTGTATGTAGGGATCATTGACATCTGAAAGAAAATAACATTGTCCTTGAAAATGACCTATCGTTGTCTCAATGGTAATGACTTATGGTCTTATATTGACAGAACAAAACAGCAATGTCCGGTGATCTGCAGCTCTTCCTTGCCTTTCATATCTGTAAATCTCCTGACAATTGCTGCTAGTGAGCCAGTGCTTTCTTACAAGATGCCACACAAAGTATAGACAACATCATTTTAAGGATTTAATTAGTATTCTTTGCTCTGTGAGTTTAGTGTGTGACATGCATCATCAAAGCATTTTATCCCAAGCTTTTTTTTCACAGCATTTCTTGTGACAATAACAAGGGAGAGAGAGAAGCAGTACACAGAGGCCGCCGGAGGATATATTGAGCGGTGGAGATACAGATGGGGAGTCTTTTGACACTACATTTTTTATTTGGGGGGGGTGGAAGGCCATTCAAATGATAAAAAAAAGGATACATCATTATCGAAACTAACCTTCCATTTACCTCTGAATTTTACTACAATAATCCAGAAAGCATGTGAGATTCAAAATTTCTGAGATCCTTCAGCAGACTCCATGTGAAGTTTCCGCTCACACTCCTTGCTGCTTGCAGGGATATTACACTGTAACAAATAAGCCTTGGAAGGAACAACATCATATCAATAAATCGAGGTTAAAGCTCCCAAGTTTTCTGCGTTGTGGCGGAATTCTGCGAAAATTGTGGAATTAGAGGTTAAACGCAGAAAATGTAATTTCGAGAAAAATAGAAAAAACGTGTCAACAAAATAAATATTATACTTTCCCCTAGACTAAGACTAAATATTACAATTGGATTCATAATTACTACAAAATGGAGCTCAATGTGTTTAACAGGCCAGGACCCCTATCCGATCTCCAAATGACCGCCTGATTTAGAAGTTCTGTAGACCATCAGAACGTTATCAAAGACTACGCTACAAAGCTGCATCGATCGTAGTTTGACTGTATTTTATTGCGGTCATGATTCACGATCGAACCCGACTCCATTTTGTGTTCTCTTCTTGAAAAGGACGCAAGCTGCATGGATTTCCTTTGTGTCAGTACTTGCACTAACAAGGCCGGTTCCTCCGAACCACAGTCCTCGCCTGCTTTCGCGCATAGCTGTAGGACGAGTAGCAGAACCAGATTGCAAACTGTTATAATACAGGTATTTGACCTTTGACAGTTTCTTTATTTCCATATAAAGTCATACCGGTTAGACATAATACAAAACATAAATAAAGCATTTTAATG
>JAMKCH010045159.1:0-12029 GCA_023653785.1 Ophioderma brevispina | reverse complement strand
CAACTCTATGAACGGCCCGGGCACTAAAGTCAGTCATTAAGCATGGCCAAGTTACCGAATGACCACTGGATGACCTTTGACCCCACAAATGACCATCGAAAACATTTCCACAAACCTCGTACGGCAAGCTCTACCACCATACCAAATCTATGAATACGTCAAGCACGGCCAGTCCTGACAACGACCACTGGATGAACCCTCGAAAACGTTACCACAAAACTGTACGCACCACTGTACCCCCATACCACAATTCATATCCATACGTCAAGCATGACCAAGTTACCCATAACGAACCCTGGATGACCTTTGACCCCAATGACCCCTGAAAACATGACCAGAAACTCGTTTACTGTGAAACTCTACCACCCCAAACCATACCAAAGTCATATCCATACTTCAAAGCACGGCAAGTTACCCAATAACGACCCCTTGATGACCTTTGACCCCAAATGCCCCCTCGAAAATATGACCATTAAACTCGTAAGGCGAAACTCCACCACCTTACCAAAACTCATATCCATTTCAAAGCACTGGCAGTTACCCAATAATGACCCCTTATACCGTTGACCCAAATGACCCCCCGAAAAACAATGACCATAAACTTGTATGGTCGAAACTCATACAACATATTAAAACTCATAACCATCAAAGCACAGCCAATTTACCCAATGACCCTGGATGACCTTTTGTACCCCCAAATGACCCCTCGAAAATATGACCACTAAACTCGTACGGTTTGAACCCTACCACCATACCAAAACTCATATCCATATGTCTAAGCCCCGGCAAGTTACCCATAATGACCCTTTATGACTTTGACCCCAAATGATCCCTCGAAAATGTGGACCCACTAAACTTGTACGCGAACTCTTCCACTCTACAAAACTCATATCCATACGTTCAAGCATGACAATGTTACCCAATACTACCCCTGGTATGACCTTTGACCCCAAATGACCCCTCGAAAATATGACCTCAACGTCGGAATGCGGAAACTCTAACCACCATAACCAAAACTCATATCCTACGTCAAAGCACTACCAAGTTACCCAATAATTACCCCTGTATATCCTTGACCCCCCAAATGACCCCTCGAAAACGTGACCACAAACCTCCGTACGTCAGAGCTCTACCACCATACCAAAATTCATCCGTATGTTTAAAGGACGGCGCAACGCATAGCCGTACAAACAAACAAACAAACCCACAAAGTTGTTTTTTTTAGTACTATAGATTGACAGGTCACAGTACGAGTATTAGTACGAGTACGTTGATGAAGTTGATGATACAATGCCGATGATGATAATGGCGATAATCGATAAATACCCAATACCGTAGCCATGTTCCTTCCGTACAATGTCTGCGTATTATGGCTCAACATGATATGGTAGGAACCGTGAATGTAATTTTGAGATTTTGAAAATTGTGTGTCGCATGGTGGTGACTTCAGCCCATAAATGTCCCGGCCTTTTCTTTAAAATTTTAAACATGTGTAACCCAACAATTTATACCACAAGGATTTATGAACACTCCCTAAGCTAATAGGGAATACACATGGTAAACAACTGTTTAATCCTAAACAGGTGGTTCATTTACTATTCCTAATACCTCTGCTGCCCATTATTGAAAATGCAGCCGTCTGATTGTCATTTTACGCCCTTCTTCTGTTCAATAATGGGTCGCGAATGTCCTTTTCCCATTATATCACACTGTTTTTCGGTAATAGAATAGAAATAAATGGTTTGCAGTAGTTTATTTATGGGCTCATAAATGTATCCTATCCCCGCGGGCCGGAAAAAAAAAAAAAATAATTGACTCGGCTGCGCCTCGTCCCTTATTATTTTTTTTCCGACCTCGGCACACCTCATTCGCCCATAAGATACTGGGGGGTGCAATCACCCTTTAATTTCTTAATTTTAACATTGTCATACAAAGCTATCAAATAAGTTCCTGCCACATTTTCCCATCTTCCATGTACATGTATCAACACTTTCTACATATACGTGCATAACCATCTGCGCATATTATGTTTCTCAAAACTACAATCAATTAAACCATTAAGGTGCATTTCGTGATTCCCAGCACCTTCTTTTTATTCTTTTGAGGAGATATCCATCCTTGGGTTGGGAAAAGCTTATTTTTAGCTGATTCCCTCCCGATTTGGGTTTTGTGTTATGAGCAATGTTCGTTTCCCACGTCCCATAGGCATTCGGGACAGAAAATACAAAAATTTGAATTTCGTACACGACCGATCGAATTTGCCCGTAAGATTTGGCACATGGCTTACTAATTGAACGGTTCAGATATATGAAATCTCAACTCTTTTTAGGTAAGGTCTGGGGGGAAACCAAACGAGCTGTTGGATCACTAAATGCCCCTTTAATTATGTGTAGCCTTCCGTGGAGAAATAAAAACAAATGAATGTAATCCTAATTGGCCTGATCACACATATTGGGCCCAGGCATGCAATGAGCTTAAAATGGTCAGCAAATTAAGGTTGCGTTTTTATAATCTTTTAAAATGCTCAAATGGTTGCATATAATGGGTTGTTTTAAACATAACTCCAAACCGTATGGTCAGTTTCAAAAATGCTTCAGTATTGTAATTTCTTTCCAGGCTAACGTCCATTGAAATCATGTTTTAATAAATCATTAGCTAACAGTTTAAGTATCGTGTAGCATTATTATCACACTATCCTTAACTTGCTACTGGTATTTTATTAAACATGATTTCAAATGACGTAGCCTGTAAAAGAAATACAATACTGAAGGCATTTTTGAACTGACCACGGTTTGGAGTTATGTTTTAAATAACCCATTATATGTCACCATTTGAGCCTTTTTAAAAGATATAAAACGCAACATTAATGTGTGACCATTTTACTGCTCATTGCATGCCTTGGCCATATTGTTTGTGATCAGACCACTTATTATTTTACATCATTTTGTTGTTTATTTTCTCCACGAATGCTACACATTAAATTAACGGGGCATTTCGTATCCAACAACCTCGTCCCCCCGACTTACCTAAAAAGAGTTGAGATTTTCATATCATCTGAACCGTTCACATAAGTAATCATGTGTGCCAAATCTTACGGGCAAATTCGATCGGGTGTGGTACGAAATTCACAATTTGTAATTCCTTCTGTCCGAATGCCTATGGGACCGTGGGAACGAACATTTGGCTCATTACCAAACCGCAAAAGTCGGGATCAGCTAAAAATAGCTATTTCCAAGGCTATCTACTACAATGAATAAAAAGAAGGTGCTGGAATCACGAAATGCAGCTTAATGTTTATTGATTGTAGTTTTGAAAACCTATATGCTGGCAGCATGGGTTTGCAAGTATATGTAGAAAGTGTTGATACATGTACATGTATATGTGGAAAATTTGGCAGGCACTATTTTTATAGTGTTTTTTTTTATGCCAAATTTAATTAAGAAATAAAGGTATGCAGTATCCTTTATGGGCGAATATGTGTCCGAGTCGGAAAAAATAAATATGGACGAGGTCAGCCGAGTCATTATTTTATTTTTTTTTTTTGCCGGCCGATGATACTTATGAGCCCACCATCAATAATATGACAACCCGTTATTTCTATTCTATTACCGAAACCTTGGTTATAAATGAGACAATCGCCTTCGCCGAGACCCATTATTCAGATAATGGGCATAAACTGACCAATCAGAATGCTGCCTTTTCAATAATGGGCGGCAGAGGTAAGAGAATAGTAAATGAACCACCTGTTTAGGATTAACAGTTGTTTACCATGTGTATTCCCTATTAGCTTAGGGAGTGTTCATAAATCGGGTGCTATATTGTTGGTTTACCCATTTTCAAATTTTTAAATAAAGGCTGGACATTCTGGGCTGAAGTCACCACATTTCGACACACAATTTTCCAAATCTCAAATGACATTCACGGTTCCTACCATATCATGTTGAGCCATAATACGAGACATTGTACAGACCATGGCTACGAGTATGGGTATTTATCGATTTATCGCCATTATCATCATCGGCATGTCATCATCAACTTCATCAACGTACTCGTACTAATACTCGTACTCGTGCGCTGTCATCTATATTACTAAAAAACCACTTTGTGGTTTGTTTGTTTGTTTGTCCGGCTATGCGTTTCGCCGTCCTTAACATACGGATATGATTGGTTGGTATGGTGTAAGCTCTTACGTAACGAGGTTTGTGGTCACGTTTTCGAGGGGTCATTGGGGGTCAAAGGTCATCCAGGGTCATTATTGGGTAACTTGGTCGTGCTTTGACGTTATGGATATGGTTTTTGGTTATGGGGGTAAGAGTGTTTCGCCTTACGAGTTTAGAGTCAGATTTTTCAGGGGTCATCTGGGGGTCAAGGTGCATCCAGGGCATTATTGGGTACTTTTGTCATGTTTTGACGTATGTATATGATTTTTGGTATAGTGGTGAAGAGTTTCGCGTACAAGTTTATTGTCACATGTTCGAGATCATTTGGGGGTCAAAGTTCATCCCGGGGTCATTATTGGGTAACTTGGCCGTGCTTTGACATATGGATATGAGTTTTTTGTATTTTGGTAGAGTTTCACCGACGAGTTACGTGGTCATATTTGCGAGGGGTCATTTGGTGTCAAGTCATCCAGATGTCATTATTGGGTAACTGCTGTGCTTTGATTGTTATGAGTTTTAATATGTTGGTAGAGTTCGCCATACAAGTTTAGTGATCATGTTTTTCGTGGTCATTTGGGGTCCCAAGGTCATCCAGGGGTCCATTATTGGGTAACTTGCCGTGCTTTGACGTATGGATATGAGTTTGGTAGGTGGGAGAGTTTCGCCTTACGAGTTTTAATGTCCCATATTTTCGAGGGGGCAAATTTGGGTCAAAGGTCATCCAGGTTCGTTATTGGTAACTTGGCCGTGCTTTGACGTATGGATCATGAACTTTTGGTAGGTGTGTAGAGTTTCCGCCGTACGAGTTTTGTGTACGTTTTCGAGGGGTCATTTTTGGGTCAAAGGCATCCAGGGTTCGTTATGGGGTAACTGGTCATGCTTTGACGTATTGAATGAATTGTGGGTAATGGGGGTACAAGTTTGCCGACAGTGTTTTTGTGGTAACGTTTTCGAGGGTTCATCCAAGGGTCGTTGTCAAGGGACTTGGCCGTGCTTTGACGTATTCAATATGATTTTGGTATGGTGGTAGAGCTTTGCCTTACGGGTTTTGTTGGACATGTTTTCGATGTGTCCTGTGGTGGGTCAAATGGTCATCCATGGTCAGTCGTCACTTTGCCATGCTTAATGACTGATTTAGTGCCCGGGCGTTAATTTTTTTTTTTTAAAATTTATTGGGAAATTTCTGTTCTGAAACATTCCAGTATACTCATAGAGGCGGGTATACTCATCTAGCGGGGGCTCCCGCTTGTAGATACAAATGATGCAAACGATCCCCCAAATTGATCAATTAAAAATTACAGGCAATTGCTATAAAAAGAATACACTAGAATACCACAGACTCAGCAACAAATCTTCCTGGGGAAACGCTTAGTTCAACCGTAGCTACCCCTGGAGACTGAGGAACACACCTTTTTTCAAAACTACCTGCCATTCCAACACATCAATTTCTATGGAATACAAAATAAACATCAAAAATCACAATCGCCAGACTTGTGTAGATTCAACTCAGGATTCTACAATCTCGCAATTACCGTTTCGTTGTTTGGTGGTGGATTTCTTTGTAAGCATATTTATATCGCTCATATTCCTACAGCTTACTGTCACGCTTTCAAATCCCTTGATTACCGTCTTTGCTATGGCAATGGGGATCGGTCCCTGTCCAAAAGTCACCCCCATAAGGGTTCGATATTACCAAAATGTATGGTGGTGCATGTATACAAGAGCGCACTATTCTTAACCAGCTTCGGGGTCGATCATCATTGTACAAAATCCACTCAATGAGGCATAAGGAAGGGACAATTCAAGTCGTCGTCCAAACCAATCCCGCGTGGATTATGAGGAATGGCAAAAAATAAAAGTAGGAGAGTTCTCTTTGTTGTTGCCCAATTGAGTCTAGCCACTCTATATGGATTAATACTTACCGTAATTTAAGTTTTTCAACTAAAAAGTAATTCAATCTTGATAACCAACACGCTTAAATGTGAATATTTGTTTAAATACTTATGGTTACGTGCCGTCTAACCCCTCACCTCACCTTTTTGAAATACTTCCCTAAGGCAGTGGGTCACCATTCAGAGTAGTAGATCTCTTCGTTTCCTGGTGTATGTTTTTACTATTGTACACATGAGCACAGCCCAAGCTCCCAAGTCGAGCGCAAGCGAAAACTCTAAACTGGACGTGGTCAGCTCAGTGACCATCGATCACGTGACTCAATGCTCCTGCTTTTGAATCGTTCTAGAATGGCTGATTTGAGCTATTTTAATTTATAATTCGACACTTCTACAGATACGACATTGTTTATTTTTTTATTTCTAATTTTGATGATCAATGTTTATATTTATTATATTGGTAGCTATATTATTTGGATTAATAAGAGTGAAAAGCCTATGCCTTAAAGTATGTAAAAAAGACTAAGAGCTACGCGTTCAAGCCCTTTTTCAGGTCAAGACAGAGTGACACATCTGTTTCATAACTAACCTCCATTTCGCTATGACACTTGAACAAATAAATGATTATTCGACCTTTCACCCGGCTTCTTTTAGATTCGCTTAGGACTCCATCTACCCTTCTTCGCAATGGCCTTGAAGTTGGCGGTGATTGTCTTTGCGACCATATTCATATCGGCTCATATTCGTTCAGCCTGCAGTCAGCCATTCACAATCCCTTTGATCCTCTTGGCTATGCAAATGGGGATCGGTCCTGTCCAAAAGTCACTCCCATGAAAGGTTTCGATATCACACCAAAATTTATGGGTGGTGCGTGGTATGTTATAGCACTTATTCTGAAACCCGTTCTTCGATCGTGCATTGTACAGAAAGCCAACTCAAAGATGGCAATAGGAGAGCCCATAGTCAAGTCCCTCGTCAACCAATCTAGCGTGGATTTGATGATGAAAAATAAAAGCAGAACAGTTCTCTTGGTTGTTACCCCCAATGATCGCTCACTCTATTTGGATTAATACTTATCGTAAGTTTAAATACAAAGTAGTAATTGATCTTGATAACCAACACGTTTAGCATACATGCTTGTTTGAAGTTTTGTACTACAATGGTAGGATGTAACCACACCAATTCAATGACCAGACACACAGAGTGTTGAACCCACCTGTCCACAAAAAGATGTTTTCATTGACTTCTTTTCAATATTTGGATAAACCTAACATTATGGTATACCATTTTTTTACATTTTCATATTGATCAAAACCATCATATTATATATTTTATTTATCCAACCTCAAAAATAACAGGTATAAGGACATAAATAATAAGCAAATAAAATATTAATAACAAATAATGCATTAGGCGAGAACTATGTTTGTGATTTTGTCCGTGCACTGACAGAAAATTAAAAAACTATTTTTATTACACTAGACACCTTTAGGCCCTTACTCACTTCAGTTTAATAAAGGGGGCATAAATACCTTGTGTCTCTGGGGTTAGCAGCGAGAATGCGAGAAATCGAAAAAAATGTGGAATTCATTCTTTCACTTATCAATCAGGATAAGTGGTTCAACTTCCATTAACGCTTTAATGTAAACCAAACCCACCAAAAGTGAAAGTTATGGAAATTTGTCAGACCGTCTCCCGCAAATAGACATGGCAGCGACGGCGTCTCAAAAATATACATTAATTCTAAACAGCTGATTGTAGTTTACACCCGCACAGATAAACAAAATCAATAATGTTTGCGTTTGCCTTGTCTTTAATACACGGATTTCAAGCCCACCACTTATAGTTTTGTGGTAGAAGGGTTCCTCGTGCCCCCCCCTGAAATCATTTCTAAATCAATGTCCTATATCAAGAAAAAATGCGTAGAAAACGATGAGCTTATGTTAAAAAATCAAAAAAAAAATTGTCCCACGGCCATTTTCAGGTAATTAAATGGCAAGTTAGGATCGCCATTACAGAAAAATAATACGGTTAAACGCATATACTCTACTTTAATTCACATTTGCATCCTAATTTGGGGACATATAGGTAATTTCGAAGTTTTAATACATTTTGAAGGCGGACAGTGGCCGCCATTGAATGTTAATATACTCACTAAGCAAACATGCAATGATTTCTAATGGTCAAATACATATATTCCTGAATTTATTTTTCGCATTTATTACTATCGACGAAATTAAAAACCAGGCATTTGCACTTTTATCTTTGTAGATCGTTGAGGCGGCCATGTTTGGCTGCCAACTTGGATCCGAAGCAAAACAACTATACAAATCGGCTTCAAGCGGTCTTAATGGCTCTAGAAGAACATTTTTGTTTCTTGTTGTTGAGATACTGTGAAAACTATATTTTTCATGTAATGTCGATCCTAATTTGCATAAATTTTCCTAAAAATGGCACTGGGACAATTGTGGATCTTTTTAACATAGTAATCGTTGTCTACACATTTTTCTATATAGAACATCGATTAGAAAAGTTTTCAGGGGGTGCACGAGACCCCCTTCTACCACTAACTATTAGGTTATGTTCGCTATCCGTGCCAGTACAAAAATCTAAAAATAGAGTTTTGGATGATTTACGAATTACGTCTTTTAAACTTTTTTGTTTATTTTGGTGTCAATAATATAATTATATGTTTATTGATGTTTAGACTTTGAATATTTTGATTTAGTCTCAATTGCCTCATCAACCCCAAGAAATCGATTTAGCGGGCCACCATAGTGCCTCACGGTATGCCTATGGAGATTTTTCCGTTCGTCAAGCTGAACAATTGGCTACGTGCTCGATCATTCCAATCATGGCCCGCGTACTTAATGTGCGTGTTTCCGATCGTCTTGGGACCCCCTGATTTACACGGAAGTCATATCGATTTTGATATCAGACTAAAAGCCTATATTTTATTCATTGTCGTCCTGAAATTTGAGCCCTCAACCCATTTCATTCCTCAAGATATAAACAAACGCCGCGTTTTCAGTGGTTACCAATCAATAATAGGGCTTTGCACATGTATTATTGCGTCTACCATCAAAAACCGCAAGTTGTTTCCCACGGTACTTGACGGGGTGTATGGCACGTGCCAGGCTCTCATATCAAGTAAGAACACAAATACACGTAATCGGAACAAGCAACTTTATAGGAACCCTGTTTCTGCTTGCTACTGCCATCTTGTAAGTGATGAATTTCAAGGATTCAAACTATCAGTCATCTTTCTATCCCGCCGTACGCTTTCCGAGTGACCCCATAAAATTCTTGTTGCACTTCTTGTATGTTACAGCTAACTATTGTACATACTTTGGTCTGTGAGCCTAGCACTAGATAATTCACTTCGGATTGTAATTTCCACATGTTCACATAATTTCACAGATTTTTTTTCCAGATATTTGAGATGCTCATAATAACAAATATTAGGAAATGTGTTACCAGAATAACACGTTGCCTCCCCTAGTGCACGTTCTAGGCCGCCTCTCAGAATCGGGTGCCCCAGGGAAAACTGTTAAAGGGGCATGTGGACTTCGTAGATTTAGTGTCCCAAGAGTTTAATATGGTTAAGGATATAACTAACTAGTCGTCCATTTTCTTTTTCAATTAAAAGTTCAACACCGATACAGAAACCCGGTTTAAATAAGTCAAAAAAACCCCTTAGATATTTAGGGAAAATCTGAGCGCAAAAATTATGTGTATGAGGTGCAGCGTTCATTCATTCAAAGGCCGCACACATCTTATGACTGTACGAATAAAGCCTATAAACCCCATTCCACTCTCTATGTTCAAAAATTTTTAATTATTCGTGCTGAATTACATAAAGGAATCTACATTGGAAAAAAGAGGTCTACCGTAAATGTCCATTCATCCAATTAGAGCAGCAGCCCAGAAGGTTTTGATCAACCGAACGAAGTACCAATCTCTGAACACTGGAAAATTCAGAGAAAATCTAACTTTTGCAAATATGTCTGCCAGAGACCCGCCTTCTGCGTGTGGCCCCAAAAAGGGGTAAAATTAATATGGGGGCAAATGTTTGAACCCCCTAAATCTCATGTAAGTAGCTCAATTATTCCTTAGGTAACCACAAGTAAAAAGTCTTTTGTGTCCCGCATGCGTGTGGTGCATCCTTTCCACGATTTTTAGGAAAATAGGTGTTATTATGTCTCATGGACCGTCAAAGGTCAGAAAATACCTTCAAAACAAAATAAATGAGCCTGTGCACAAAATGAGCTGGAATTTTATAATATAAAACAGATTTAATGAGTTTAATCAGTTTGGTTAAAGAATTTGGTAGTCCAAAACAGCATTACATATATAGTAAAATACACACAATTGTAAGGTTGATATTATAAGATTAGAGTCCTCAAACAAGCGTTGCAGTTCAACGATGAATTGATATGTCCTCACAGCGAAGACGTGGGAAATCTTCTCAGTCCTGAAGATAAAACTTTTGTCCAGCAGCTGTTCACTAATATTCCACAGTAATCAGTCAGATAATCACACGATTTCTATCTTCAACAATTTGGAATCCTATTTTGATCCCAGACTTTTGGACTCCAAAAACGACAATAGAATAAGTATTCGCACAACGCTCAGTGGAATTGACAAATATCAATTAAAATCCTGGCACTATGTACAGGTATGCAATTATTGCAGATCAAAACTAGCTCATAGCTTCTCGCTACTTGCTACTCTGGCCGCTGGCAAATCTAACCTCTTGAAACGGTCCTTTATACAATCAGGTCACAAAGTTCCCAAGTCTTTAAATAGACATTACCACAGCATCATGCAATAAACATAACCGTGCACTAGCTGACCAATTGGAATTCACATAAATTACATATCTCATTTCAGTTTGACAAAATAATTATAACTCATGGGGAATCCCCACAAGTATGCAATATGTTTGATCTCAAGCATAAACAAGTTGACTTCAGTTTCTAAATTTACAAACTTGGAATTCCCAATCACCTGTCTATGTGTAAACAACAGGGGCCCGTTTCACAAAAGACTACAATCAATTGTTAAGTTTGATTTATCGAGCGTAAACTCGCTCAAGCGTGAAGTTTGAACTGATTGTAAGTTCAAACTTACGCTTGATCGAGGTAACGCTGATTACAATCGATCGTAATTCTTTGTGAAACAGGGCCCAGGGCGTATTTCAACACGCATAAGGGAATCCACTTACTTCTCTTGCACATCCAGGAGTTTTGCAATGGTTTTGGGGTGTTATAATAATATAATAGGGCTGTTTGCTATTAGGTGTTTGTAACGGTGAGCAGGTACAGAGCGCATAGCTCGTTAGCCATGGCGCGTATGTTCAAGGGTATTATGTTTGCTAGAGATACTTTTGCAGGGGAAGTTTCTGGAGTTTGAGTTATGCACACGGTAATTTAAAGGGCGTGTTCCGATCGTGTTAGGGACCCCCTGATTTACCCAGAAGTATTGTCGTTTTGATATCAGATGAAAGGCCGTATTTTCTCATTGTAGTCCTAAAATTGAGCCCCAAATCCATTTCATTCCAAGATAATAAACAAAAAACGCCGGTTTAGTGGTTAACCATCAATATTAGCCAGTATTGAATAGGGCTTTGCAAAAGCATTTGCTTCTACAATCTAAACCGCAAGTTTGTTTCCCACGGTACTGATGGGGTGTATGTGCAAAGTGCCAGGCTTCATATTCAAGTAGGACACAATACAAAATAATTTGCGAAACAAGCCCTTAACAGAAGCATGATTGAGGTGAACTATATTTTTTTCTTAATTATCATGATTATTACTAAGCATCTTTTGAACAAAAGGTTTTAAGAGATGATTTTTAATGTCATGGGACCGAGACTGCCATCGTAAATGATAGCAGTTTCACAAATTACGATTTGGAAAATCCCCAATGCCCAAATCGAGCAGATCGCTTCCTACCTCCATGTTACAGAACCACAACG
>JAMKCH010045158.1:0-12845 GCA_023653785.1 Ophioderma brevispina | reverse complement strand
GAAAAAAACAAAGCTTAGAGCATGCCTCCAATGCAACGAAATGAAGAAACAGGAAGATGTTGCATATAGCTGCCCTTTGTTATGCAGCTTGCAAATGATGCCTAGGTCATGTAGGTAGACGTTGTGTCCTTCATAAGCTGCAAAGAGACTGCACGAGGCAGCCCTTTATAACAATACACAAATACCTATTAGCTTATGTAGCGCAATGAGCGCTAACAGTTGGATTATATAACCATCTTCACGCCAAACAAACTCTATTATGCAACACGATGGTCCGCATCTTAATGCCCCATGGCCGCGCTATTTATATATATCATGAGCAAGTTAACGCTCCTTCTCATTATTAAAATCTCATTCACATGGCGCAGTTCAATAGACCAGTTAACATCCTACGTCACTTCTTTTGTTGCCTGCGAATCCATTCCTGCGAATCGTTATGGCCCATAGTATTAAAACTCTAACAGATACAATTGCACAGTGTGTAACAGTCAGGCCGATTTATTTCAAGATACCAGGCCCTAACATGTTTACAAACATTGCTGTTAACTTGTCTATAGCTTTCATTCACCAGTATATTGAGCAAATACACCCCTTGTATTTTAGTATGATTTATGATACCAGGAACCTACATGGTCAGCGGTTGTTAAAGGAAATATGTCAAGATTTTTGTCAAGCTCAGTTTGACTTACATTCATAAAATATATGTACATACATCACGAATTCCCGAAAAAGTAATACAATTTGATATAAAATTAACAAAATAGAGGCGTTTTAATTTTTGCTTTTTTGACATACGAAGAAAACGGGCGGATTTTTCGCCACGGCTCCATTGATCAAAAGCGCCCAATTTTGCTCTACTCGTGACGTCAAAGTGATGACCAAAACATCGTGTTGACTCGAATCGTTATTGCTGACACTGTAATATTGATGGATCAATGAAAGTAATAATAAAATTAGAAAAAAAGTTACAGAATGACATATTTTGTTTCATTTCGTTGTGTTTAATTATTATTGAAGTGGCAACACTGCGATATGATGGTCACAACGACGTAAATTATGGATGGTCATCACTTTGACGTCACCATTTGCCTGCGATGTAGATTTGTCGGAATCGTTTCGAGTAAGCTATTGGGCGGGAAATTAAAAGGGCAAAATACTCAACAAATGTGGACAATTTTCAACTTATTTTGATTTATATGTAATCTACGTTACTTAAGCTTTCCATCCATACCAATTTTCCAAATATTCAGAATCATGACATATTTCCTTTAACATGTGCCCATCCAAGGCTACTGAACTGCCCTTGGTATATTAGCATGCCTTACCTCATAGTGTGGTATGGTATGTATATATGTAAAAGGTTGTTGTTGTTTTTGGCAATTCCATTTAGTGTTCAGCCCCCCCCCCCCATTTTTTTTTTTTTTTTTTTTTTTTTTTTTTTTTTTTTTTTTTTTTTTTTTTTTTTTTTTTTTTTTTTTTTTTTTTTTTTTTTTTTTTTTTTTTTTTTTTTTTTTTTTTTTTTTTTTTTTTTTTTTTTTTTTTTTTTTCTCACATATATGTTGCTAATTAATATAACGCACATCCTTGCAAAGCGGCATTGTGGTTCTTGGGGGGAAAGGGTTCATATTTGGAAATTTCAATTACCCATTGAAGCCTGTATTATAATTTTAAATAAAAGCGACTTTCTGAGAATTTATGTAAATTGTATTTTTTTTAAACCACGAAAAGGGAAACTTTGAGCATGTCACTTTATAATGCGGAATGTTTCAAATTCACCCGTTCTCATGAAAACTATAGAGGGCGCCCTTCATTCCTTATCCGGCGATGTCCTTTGATATTTTTGCACAGTTATGTTGGTAATAATCTAGGAAACTACACCTGCGAACGAGAATGCTTAAAAATGCGTATTTATCATAAAATAAGCGATTTTGTAATTAGAATTGGGATCCCAGATTGTGCTTAACGGCAGCGCTGGAAATGCTATGTTATGTCCGTCCGTGATGAAATAGTGCCACCTCTAACTTGACTTGCATGAACCAATTAAACAAATAGATGAGTGTAGACACGTACATTGCGCTATTTCCCGGCTATTTCATATTGGAAGGCCGTTTCCAGCAGCCGTTGAATTATTATCGGATATCTCCGATACTAATTATTCTAATTACAAAATTCCTTCGTTTGTGAGACACTATGTGTCGCAAACGAAGCTTAAAGCAATATTAGCACATTTTTTGAAGAGCGCCCCCATTTTTTTTTTCAAAAAAATTGAGATTTTTACACGGTTGCATTGGTAACTGGCTAGTAAACCATACCTGTGAATGGTTAAGCTCGAAAATGTCTGTGTCTCACAAACGAAGGAATATTGTAATTAGAATAATTATTATCGGGATGTCTGATTTCTTGTTTTTAAATGAAAATTCAGCGCAATATTTACAATATTTGTATTTTATAAATTGTGTTGTGCTTTGCCTCAGTGCGTTGGAGGAATCACATCCTTTGGATGAGAGTGATTTCTTGCTCCTTGTTTCCTCCTGGCTAGCTCACTGAGGCAATTTTAATTTTTGTATTTCTTTTTCTTGATATGTCTGTATATTGTTCAATTTTGATATTCTTAGCCAAATATGTAAATAAATAAATAAATAAAAAACCTAGCATTTCCAGCTCTGCCGTTAAGTCCAATCTGGGATCCAAATTCTAATTACAAAATCGCTTAATTTACCATAAATACGCATTTTTAGCATTCTCGTTCGCAGGTATAGTTTCCTAGACATTCACCAACGTAACTGTGCCGAAATATCAAATTTTGAAAATTGGGGGCGCTCTTCAAAAAATGTGCCATTATTGCTTTAACCATTCACAGGTATAGCTTACTATATAGCCAGTTACCAATGCAACCGTGCGAAAATCTCAACATTTTTGAAAAATAGGGGGCGTTCTTCAAAAAATGTGCTGTTATTGCTTTAAAGATAAGGAAATACTTTTTATCTGATTCTGTCATTTCTATACGTGCGCATCAAAATTCTGACTTCGAAAATGCCTTTCCCGATGAATATCCCAGATTTTAGCGTGATATTGTGCACCGTGATCGATACACTTTGACCTCAAACACAAACATTAGTAATCTTTGTTTAATCTCTACTATTGTAAACCACAATCAGTTGTTAAGTATAGATTTGGAGACGTCATCGCTCTATGTCTATTTACGGGAGACGGTATGACAAATTTCCTCAAATACGTTGTTATCTTCGCTATAGCATCAATATGATGTTTCCATTTAGGTTTTCATCTATCAACACACCCAGAAACTTTCGGTCAACTCGGACAAGCTTTATTCTATCTAAAATAACATTAAATTTGTCAGTAATACAATTTGTTCTTTGACGGGTTCCCATAATCATATAATTTGTTTATAATTTGTTTTGCTTGGGTTTATAGACAATTTATTGGCTTTAAACCAGTTTGTCATTTCATCTAATTCATTTGTTGGCTTTAAACCAGTTTGTCATTTCATCTAACTCATTATAAAGGACACTATCAGTGATTAACCCATATGAGTCAAAATTATTTGAAATTTGCAGAAATAGCTTAAAAGTTACAAGAATAAGTCTGTAGAATTCGCATAAGTTACTTTTTTCAACTGAAGAATTGACAGAAAATGAAGAAAACGGACAGTGTTCAAAGATATGACTCTCCATTCAGTTATGTGTTGTAGTCACTGTCCGTACGGACAGTAATGACTAATATATCCGATGTTGTTCTTATTCGGTTGTTTCTGAAGAGTATGTTAGGGTACCCGTATTTGTTACAGGCAGGCAAAAATCTGATTTTTTTTTTTTGATTTTCTGATTTAGCCAATCACTGATAGTGCCTTTAATCAAGTCTATTTTATTGAATAGATCTTTATTAGAGTATGTAACGGTTGTGTCATCAGCAAATGTTATGAATTCTAATATTGAGGATGTATTGGCAATGTCGTTAACATATAAAATAACTAGAATTTCACGGTTCTCTGCTTTCGCGCTCGCTATATTCAAAGTGTAGGTGCCATTTCTACCACTTAATTTACTTTGGATTTCCATGGGCATCCGACATCGTTTGGCTCTGCTGCGCTGCGCGTAGTGCGCCCTCAGCGCTTGTTTTGATGCTGGCCGCGGCCATTGCAATTCTAATAG
Source organism: Ophioderma brevispina (assembly GCA_023653785.1). Lineage (NCBI taxonomy): Eukaryota > Metazoa > Echinodermata > Ophiuroidea > Amphilepidida > Ophiodermatidae > Ophioderma > Ophioderma brevispina. Next base: position 8,673 of record JAMKCH010045158.1, on the reverse strand, counting down.
TTTTTGTACTTAGGAACTGCAACAACAGCTCGGTGCACGAGGTGATAAGGTGAAGCTAGAAGTTCAGACTGTCACAGATGAAAAGGTGATGGACAGCTGTGTGCTGCAGGGATTAGAAGTGCATAGTTTAGAGCACTATGGATCTGCAACAATCGCCTTACCACATGTTTATACTGTCAAAGAAATACCAGCAGATGAAAAAAGTGTTGTTAAGCAAGAGGACCTAGCACGATGGCCTTATCTGCAAGACATAAGGTTGCCTGAAGTGCAGCATGAAGCCCATGTAGGGATCTTAATAGGCAATAATGTGCCAGAAGCTTTTGAACCAATTCAAGTCATAAACAGCCAACATGGAGGCCCCTTTGCAGTAAAAACGCACCTTGGATGGTCCGTTCATGGCCTGTCAAAACCCAGTTGCTCCAACAGCAAGATCATACAAAGAATTAAGGTTCAGGAAGCTGTAGAGCAGCAGTTGGAGAAAATGTACAACATGGTTACTTCAGTGAGCGCTGGTGGAAGAGACGTGCCTTAGAAAAGTTATGCGGATAAGCAATTCTGGCCATGTTGCAAAACAACCATAAGGACCCAGTTGGAGGACACTATGAAAATTGGTCTCACTCAGAGATCATGAGATGAGGCTGCCAAGCAACTTACCCAAGGCGCAACTGAGAGCTGTCACCTGAAAAGAAAGTTTGCCAAGACCCTCTATTTTACCAGGACTACAAGGGTGAATTCATGGAGGCATCATAGATAAGAAATATGCAGGAGGAAGTCCCAATGAAGACGAGAGGAAAGTGATGAAAGGATAGGTACTCTTATCACTGGGTTACCACACAAGGAAAACAAAAAAATACCGCGGAGTTTTGGACTGCTCCGCCAGTTATAGAGGTGCCTGTTTGAATAAAGAATTGCTTCAAGGCCCTGACCTTACCAGTACCTACTTGGTTGATAATCAGGTTCAGGCAAGAACGCATCGCCTTGATGGCAGACATCGGGGTAGTTTCAGCAAATACAAGTCCCGAGACAGATAGAGATCTCTTGCGATTTTGTGTGGGGCCCGAGGGAGACACCAAAGCCCATTGAAAGATATAGGAATTTTCGTACAATCTATTCGGGCCACTTGCTTTCTCCATCCTGTGCAACTTTTGCACTCAGAAGACCCGCGAAGATGCATAAGTAGGTACTTCCAAGCAAGCATCGACAACCGTCTTCATAAAACTTCTACATGGAGCGGCTGCTTAAAATCAGTAGCGCACTGAAAGAGAAAGCAGTGAAACTGCACAGTGACCCGTAATATGTGTTTAGAAGGAGGCTTTCGACTACACAAATGGTCAGCAAACATCCGTGCTGTACTTCATTCAGTTCCTGAGCAGAAGATCCAAGAGGTCCAAGGTGTGTTGGACTGTACAGAGATGCCCTGCTGCCCTCAGAACGAGCACTGGGGGTTGCTGTGGTCTACACAGAATGACGCCTTCATGTTCCACAATAGCCGTGAAAGACGTCCTCCAACAAGACGAGGGATTTTGTCAGTATGAGTTCGGTTTATGATCCGTTGGGATTTTATTGCACCCGTAACCCTTCCAGCTAAAGTTATGATATTACAAGACTTGTGCAGACAGAGAATGGGTTGGGATGATGAAGTTCCCACTAGTGGCAATAGGGAGTGGCACCAGTGAAGATGAACTACACAAAGTGTAAAGTGTCTTTCATAGGACCGGGTGTTGCTTCAAGCCACCAGATTTGGAGAACCCAAATACACACAGTTGCATCACTTCAGTGACGCTAGTCAAGTTTGGCTCCGGCATGTTGTTACCTCGAATCGAGACTGACAGATCGATGTACACACTGCTATTTTCTGATGGCAAAGTCCCGTGTTGCGCCGTTGAATGCCAACTTCGATACCAACCCCGCCTAGAACTGACAGCAGCTACGGTAGGCCGTTAGAGTAAATCACCTGCTTCACAAAGAGCTGGATATTCCAGTGCAGAACACATCTTTTTTTCTTGGACTGATGCATGTGTCCGTGTTAAATACATAATAAATGAGTCTTGGGTCCCATACCATTCGTAGACATCGCATCGCCTTATACGCGATTGATCTACACCCATCTCAGTGAGGTATGTGGACACAAAACAAAACCCAGCTGATGATGCTTCAAGATGTGGTAGCAGTAGAAAGTTCTTCTTAAGGGGGGTGGAGCATTGGTTTAGGGGCCACAATTTTCTATAGTTTGTCAGAGGACGAATGGGCCTAATACGGTGACTGTGTGGAAAACATTTGGCAGGGTGGCTGAACCAGTTGATTGATCCATAAGTAAAGACTGAAAGTAATGGCCCATTCGTAATTGAGTGGAATGGATCAAGAGAAGTATGGAGAGATTGCTCCACTTATTTTTCTTCTTGTATCGAGCCTTAGAGATGCATAGCCAGGTGGATCAATCAGAGTCAGAAATACCTGCATACTGTATAGCCAGACAGAAATGCAACAAGCACAACAAGTTGTTGCCCTGCCAATAATATCTGCAGCTCAAGGCAGGTCAAAGCTCCACACGTCTGTCAAGATCATCAAAGGAGATGCAGACAGCCAATGTGACCAGGTTAGCCAAATCAAGGCCCAGTTTGTTTTAAAGGCCTTACTGTTCGGACATGCAAGCAGCTGAGCGTGCTGTGATCAGGTAACGTGCATAGAGGAGGCCTTACCCACAAGACAAATTAAGACATTGTAAGAGTTTGCAGCTGAGAAACAATGGGCTACAGGTAGGAGACAACACTCAACAGACTTAAGTTACTACTCAGTCACCTCTACAAAGCTTACCCGTTCATTGAAGAGGCTTTATAAGAGTAGGTGGTCGATTAGCCATGCACAGCTGTGCCTGAGGGTTCCAAAATTCCCGATGATTATTCCCCAAAAAGGGGGTCGTCCCCAAATCGAAGGATTGATTTTGCGTGAGGTTCATGTTACAACTGGCCATGGTGGCCGGAAACACAATGCTGGCATCCTACATGAAAATTAGATAATTAACGCCAATGCTGCAGCTAGGAAGACAATTATAGCTGTGGGTGTTACTTGCAGAAAGAGAACTGGAGATGCAGCGACAGATGAATGGGGTGATCTTCCTAAGATAAGGGTCACATCTGAAGAGCCACCCTTTACAAGGATTGGCATGATTTATTCGGGTCGGGCCACCTGGAAGTGAAACAAGGCCGAAGCGTGGTGAAACGCTATGGAGTAGTGTTCGTCTGTCTTGCTTCAAAGCTATCCACCTTGAAAGGCTGAGTCCGTTTAAGTACAGAGCCTGCATTCACGGTTGCGGCTGATTATCTCCTGAAGAGGACAGGTCAAACCGTTACTAGATCTGATAACGGTAACCAACCTTCATCGGGACCCAAGAGAGCTACGCAGAGAAATTGCTGCTTTGAATCAACACAGAATTCATGACTTCCTTCTCAAAGGGATGTTGATTGGGTTTTCAACACCCCTGCTGGAAGCCACCATGGAGGCATATGGGGAGCGTCAATACGGACAAATCAAAAGTGATGTGCTCTGTTATAAGGGAACAGCGTTACACCCACTCCCTTCACATCGCTTCTTTTGTGAGATAGGCATAGTTCACAGTCGCCCTAATCACTAGAGTCCCTGGGAAGCATCGATCAGAGCGCACTCACGCCAATCACCTGCTTCAGCTTAAAGGCAATTTGAATCTCCTCCAACTTCGATGATCACCTTGATGCCAGTACGCCAAACGTCGGTGATACCAGTACAGTATCTTTAGACCGACCTATTTGCGCAGAGTGACTGCCGATACCTTCCACGTTGAAGAGAGACAAAAGTGGATCCACCCACAAAGAAATGCCAAAGAGGGAGATATTGTTTGCTGTAAATGAGCACTCCAAACACGTGTGGCACACTTGGAATAGTCGTAAAACCCCTGCCAGGAAGTGATGGACTGGTTAGAACTAGTGAAATGTGAAAACCAAATCTGGCATTTTGGTGAGACCCATCGACAAGTTATGTCTGCTGTTAGAAGCAGCAATTCCAGATCAGGAGCCCCTCTAGTGAAGCAAACAGATTCTCAAAGGAGTACTGTGTCAGTTTGCCCCAATCAGCAAGCAAGAGAGAAACCACCAAAAGTAAAGAAACTTTCGACAAGTGTCCTAACTATGCGACCACGAGGTCAGCAAACAGTCAAGCGTCTGTACTTGTAAAAACTGAACAAACATCGTATTAATTCGGTGTCAACAGTTAATTGTCCACTTAGTCAGGGGGCTAAGCTCGGAACAGTTGACACTTGTTCTATATCAACTAAGTTAAATTGCCACTTAGTCAGGGGGCTTAGCTTCGGAACAGTTGATATATCCACAGGATTGCTGGAGCTTTCAGAATCAAGTTTGGAGAACTGCTTTCTGTGTCAGGTTCAAATTACGTCTGGTAAACTTTCTCCGACGAGACCAGGACATTTCAGGAGACACAGTTTTGGACTCGCAGCAGTGGACATGTGAGCTACATTGTGTTAGGAGCTGTTATGTTTGTGCACAGGCAGTCTCACCGTCTTCACAGCCTAATTTGCCCCATATTCAGTGGAGCATCAGATACCCACACATGACCTTTCACTGGACTTTACTCCGAGACTTACCCTGGTGAATGTTTTGTCTTCAATGAGTCTGGTGTGTTATTTGGAAATTTGCTATGTTTGTGCAACAGGCAATTTCCCAGCACATGCCGCCATGCATGATTCATTTCATACAGCCCATATGAGTGGTTGGCAAGCAAGTGCTTTTGAATTTACCACGAGGTTATTTGTTTGTGCACCGGTAACTCATGAAAAAAAAAAACAAAATAAACCCTGAGTGTGCTTATAAAGACACCTAAGGATGCTTTCCATGAGTTTCACATCATCTTGTGTCTTTAGTTAATTTGAAGGATTCATGCCAAATCACTATATATGCAGTAGACTTACACTGTGTTATATTTGGGGCAGCCTTTGACTGGGCTTGGCACATATTTTTTTGTAAGATGGGCCCTGCCTGTATCCATAGTTTGCACATTCCACCTCATAATCTCTATTTGATATCTCCATATAAAGAGAATTTAGTGCAATTTGGACTGTCATGTTTGTGCACAGACAGTTCACCTAACGTTTACACCATTTTGTGTATTAATCACAAGTTTTCCTTTTGCTTCAAGAACTAATACTGGTTGATTCAGATGGGGAGTTCCGTCCTTTCCACACTTTGGAAACTGAATGAACATTGAGCTTCAAAAATCATTTGATCAGTTTTAAAAAATTCTGTGTCTGATTGCCATCTACTATTTCCAGTAAGAAATGGATTTGTCAAATCTCAGACTAGGTGTGGTACAACGGTTTTGGATTTGTTTTTGTAATTTTCCCTCCTCCCTTTATGGTAGGTAGATGCTGTCAGATGCGATACTTTTAATTGCTCAAGTGCATGTTTTTGCAATGACCATATTTTGGTTTGGGGGTCATTTCGGTTTTTGGTAAAAAAGTGATAAAATTAAAAAAAAAAAAAAATTTTTTATACTTTATTTCTCATAAATCATTGAAGGTTTCAGAAAAGTCTTTTGTTTTGATTTTAGTAACTCTGCAATTGGATACAAAAGGGGGTAATCATTGCTGTATTTTTTTGCACTTTGCTTAACCATATACCTTCAGTTTTATTTGTGCCCTATCACACAGAAGACACAATAAGGACTCAATATCAATACTCTTTAGGAGGCATGTTTCTCCTGTTTATTTGCATATTAATGAATGGTTTCCAAGTTTGATTTGATTGAAATATGCCACCTTTAGGTTTGAGAGTAAATGTTGCTAAATAATGCCTTACATTATAGGCCCGTAATGTATGCCTTTCTAAACCACCTTAATTTACTTGGTGATTTCCCCCCCCACCCCCAATTGGGGGGGCCCCCAATCCGAACATCGTTTGGCTCTGCGGCGCTGCGCTGCGCGTAGTGCGCTCTCAGCGCTTGTTTTGATGCTGCCGCTGGCCCTTGCAAAGAAAAGATTTTGCCGTTGGCGGAGATGTGGATTTCCCTGGGCAACCTAAAGTTTTTGTACGCTCTCTTTATATCTCTCTCAATTAACTCTCGACAAACTCACAAGATCCACCACTCCCGCTCAAGATATATTCCTAGAAACTGTGTTATTAAAGGCTAAGTATAGGATTATACAACATATGCGTCTGCAATGAGTATTGGGGACTCGTTGTTTTCGTAAGTAAGAAGTGTCTAACCAACCAGTAACATGTGCATAGTGAGCGTACGCTTCGGAACCAGGATTTTTCATCTCAGCTATGGGTGCATTTTAAGTTTCCCAGACAAAAAAGATATATCTTTTGGGCCGCCCCATGGCCTTTTGACCCTGGCCACATGACCTTTGACCTCATCAACATACAGGGATTGCAATGGTGCACACACATCACACATACAAACACACCATAACGGTTGGTAAGTGGTCCTGCCAGCTGAAAGCTGGCGGCCCACAAAAAGAGGCCTATATTGATCCTTGTGGACGCCACAGTGTATATTTCAGGTCGTTTTACACCAAAAATTAGAAACAATTGTTTTATATTGCTAAGAGGGAACTTTTGAGCCATCAATCGCGATCCCTCTAAAGCCATAAATCTCAGGTTTGAAGTAAATCCCATGATGATAGTATCAAACCAGAAAATACTAACATAGTTTCACACCTCGTTCAACTGCAGTTACAAACTTTGTCCACTAGTTCAACATCGCCATGTCTGTTGAAAGCATATATCTGTTGCTGTTATTAAGATATCTTGAATATATGATATTTATGCGATTCGTACACTTGTTAAAACAAGTCTTTTTTCGAAACATGGCTATACTGATATTGGTCGATACTTTGATTTAAACGTCAGGAGCGTCTTTTTATATAGATTGGTATAACTTTTGCAATTTAAGATTTTCGGAACAGGTACTGGTGGATTTGATAAGCTAAATATATCGTAATGGTCCAACCGAATCCTCTTTGGCTAAATTTACAGTTAAATTGGCTTGAAAGTTGTTCAAACAATTGGTGCATTTGTTTCAATGTTCTTCCCATGTCTCAGAGTACAATACCAATCATCTATCTATCCTTCACAACATCTACCTGGAAAGCACTCAGCAATTACCAACCTTGTTTCCATCTTTGGGAAACGGGAGCATTTTTCAAGCCAAAGGGATCACCTTGTACTGGTACCATCCATCTGTTGTTACAGAACGCTGAAATTTCTTTTGCTCTTTCCTGTCAGTGGAAACTTGCATTATCCTTTAATAATCAAACTTGCTAACAAATTTGTCCAATCTTTTCAATAATCATCATTTCGTGGTACGGGTACGACTCTGTCTTTATTGTAGGTGGCTAATCTCCTTTGTTAAGCCTTTAACAATATAAAGAATTATGTTTTTTGTAAACCAATTTTTTTTTAATGATAACCTATTCTCTACTATTGGTGTCATTCTCTACTATTGGTGTCATTCTTTTTGCTGATACTGTTTCTAGATTCCCTTCCCTTTGTTATCCCTTGGGGAAAATGAAAAAAAAAGGAGTTTCCAGTTATATAAATATTTTATTATCCACGCAAAAATGATATTGAGGACATAAATACAACTATAAATATTTGTAGGTTGCCGCGAAAATGAGCGAACTCGCAGGTCGGCCCATCATGGCCACCTTATCACAAACACTACAAACAATGACGATAAAGATCAGGGCCATATTATAAGGAAGCTGGTTCCCGTAGGCCTTTCTTGTTTATCTTCTAATTGTTATTGGATTCCAATATACATTAGCCCCTTCATCAAAAAATTGATGGTGCCAATTTTCTAAGCATTTATAATATATAATTTATGCAAATTAATATGAATTCATTAAAAGTCATAGAAAACGCTGGGTGGGATGTGTTTGTTTGATCATTACAAACTCTTATTATCTGGCGTTCTCGTCTTGACAGCGTCTTTAAATCCAAGAATGCGGCCAAAACAGATAAAACCTTAAAACCATTACATGTAATTTATTTGGTTATATCTTTAAAAAATGTTACAAAATGAGTATAATAAATTCCCCCGGGGGGGGGGGCACTTCCAAACCCAAGGGCATTCGGTGACAGAGAACTGGAAAAAATAGAGGTCTTTGGGTGAGAGACAGCCAAATTGCCCCAAAATAGGGGTTTTCTAAGTGACAAATTTGCAATTTAAAAAAAAAATCTAAAAAATAGTGGTCTTTTAATGAACACTTTCGAATTTTTCCCGCAAAATAGGGGTCTTTGGGTGACAGCGGTAAAATCTCCCGTAAATTCTTCAAAACATATGGGGTTTGGGGTGAGATTTTTTAAAAAAATAGGGTCTTTGGTTGACAACGGTGCTGAAATGGGGCAAACGGTGAAAATTGCCCAAAAATGGGATTTTTCCAAGTGACAAATTTGCATAATTTTCCCCAAAATGGTGTCTTTGGGTGAGATTGTTGTAAAATATTCCCAAAATAGCAGTCATTTGGTGAGCATTTTCAAAATTTTCCCCGCAAAATAGGGGTCTTTTGGTGATAGTGGTAACATTTTCAAAAAATATGGAGTCTTTGGGTGAGATTTTCAAAAATAAATATTGGGTCTTTGGGTGACAACGGTGCTGAAAAGGGGGTCCAGCCAGGCGCGT
>JAMKCH010045157.1:0-11378 GCA_023653785.1 Ophioderma brevispina | reverse complement strand
AAGGGTATTGAGGGGAAAAGGGTAGGGGGATGCGTGCGTAAAAGGGTGAGAGGTAGGGAACATGATAAAGCGAGGGACGGTGGTGAGTATAGAAGAAGAATGTGTGAGCAGGAGCGGCGCGGTAGAATGAATAGTTGAGGGGAGAATGTTAGGAGTGATTTGCAACAAAAATAAAGTAACAACAGAATGTTGATGTATTCCGTGTACGTTAAAAATTGAATAGTTCCCAAAGACCGATCGTATTTGCTAAAAACGTGACATCTTCCGATTCGGGTTGTTATGTTTTAGAAAGGACGCTTCCGTGCCCATGTGATCGATTTCGGACATCTGATCAAATAGTCTCTTTGTTCATGAAATGTGTTACGGCCTGGACTATCATTACACGTGAAAATGACCGGGCGAGTTACAATGTTGGTCATTTAGACTGGAAATGGATACTAGGATTGTTTTGGATTTTACTGTAGCATGTAGTGATGTCGTGTCGTGACATGTGAACTACATTTTAACCATGTTTTTAAAATGGAATTTTGTGAAAAAACAATCTTATTTAAAGCAACTAAATGACAAAATAAAAATAAAATAAGTTCATTCCACTTCATTAAAAGCTTGGCAGATTCGGGGTTTTTCCATTTTGGGAACCGATGCATCTGGTACGGCTGCAGACATTCACATTCTTCATGTTTCATTGGGCGAGTGAATTTCACACTCAGTTCCGTTTCCATTTTTGTAACTTTTTATCGCTATTTGTGCAGCCAAGAAATTTACATTTTTTTCCTGAGCCCCCCACCCCGCCCCCCCCCCCGCCCATGATGAATATAACAATGATAAGAATCAGTGAAATAGTGTTGATTGTTGCCGTCAGAACTGATACAAAATTATCGCTTCTTTGTGGTAACACGTCACAACGTAAACTCGGTTTCTAACTATAAATGCAAAAAGATGCCCCCCCCCCAGTCATGGCGGATGTGAGTGGCGCCGCCCACGGCGTTGGGGCGATCATAGTCGCCGTCGATTCGTGTATACCCTCGGTAAGTATTTTGCACCATTCCACATGAGCAGTCAATATTTGTATATTATTATTCCTAGTATGTATTTGCTCTGATATTCTTCGATAATACTTCTGTTGCATGTGTCACGTTAGGCGGATTCCCAGTTTCACGATGAAGATATTGCGTCGGAGGTAACAACTAACTTGCCACGGGTTATAAATTGTTCCGTGCAATCTTGTTTATCAAAATACCTGACCTTTGCCTTCCGCGTGGACGTACTTAAGTTACCATCACACGCAATTAATCCCGTAATGGGTACTCAATGCCCTATTGTTCAGTCTCCAGACTAACCCAATTATCGATGGCTCGTAAACTTTTTAATTGGGACCATGAATAAATAAACCTGTGCTCCCGACAATAAGACGATTTGATCGATCAATACGCAGTTGGCATAAAAGATTTCTCCCGTGCTGCTATAAATGTTCCGTGTGAGGTTTTTTATTAAAATGTGAATATTGCGTGCCGGCTAAAATATTTTTTGCGTGCGACATGTTCCGTTGAGGCTTTCCTCCGAGGCAATACTTTTGCTCCTGAAACTGGGAATCTCGCCTTACTGCGCCTGAGAAGTGCATGTTGGAGCGACAGGGCAATGTGCAAGGTAACTTCGCAGAGTATAATTTTTTGCGGCTTGCATTATAATGCTTATACCTGGTATAAATATGCTCTCGTGTTGCAAAACAATAGACTTCATCAACTGAAAATGATCTTTTTGCCCGTTTAAATACCCAATATGTTCCTGTTTAATCGACATGTTATCGTCTCAATACAAAATCTCTAAAAAAAGGATCCTGCTTATATCCTGTGCAATAAACACGAAACCATTGAAAAGATGAAACTCTCAACAATCTCACTCTTTGTTCTTTTATAAGCCTAAATTAAGTATCATTGTATAATTTGTTAATGTTGTATTTACCGGTATTACCATAGTCTCGTGCTGAGCACGATCGTTTTAAAATGTGTGTGTGTTATTACGTTATATACCATTAAAGGGAATAAAACGATTTCAAGCCTAATATAAAATGTATAGTTTTTACTTGATATTTCTTCTTTGTATATGAATACACCAAAACTTAAAGATACTAGGAGATATGCTGGAGATAACGTCTTCCCTATTGCACCTGGCTTTGTATAGACCGTATCCAGTAGGCAGCCACTGTATGCAGAAATTACCTACATGACTACAATACATCCACCTGTTCGAATTCCAAGGTTTCAAGTTGTACAGGTGATCTATATACTTTTGGTATTTCCCCGTAGTGGTCAGGGGAGGTGTTATGTTACACGCCAAGTGTGACGTCGTATTGCATAGGGTCTATATGTACCGCACTAAATGGGAACGTTGAGAGGTTTATAAGACAAAGTAAACAACAAACAACAAAACATCAATAGTGTTCAGATTGATTATCATGTGTATAATAATAACTGTTTCATCATACAACAGATGTTATTACTGTTTGTAGCACTTCACTTTATGTTATAGTGTCGCAAATAAAAAGGAAACAACAAAAAACTTTATCAACAGAAATACCAAGGACAGTATTTAATGGGTTATCACTATCACACCATAGTAAAAAAAAAACTCTACTTTAACATTACAAACATGGGAACTGAGGGAGTAGTGTGGGGAAGTGTGCGTGAAATTCACCGATATCTCCAAGTGTCCCTTTTAACTTATCTTGACGAATATAATTGTAGGGTACAGACTTGCTTTGAAACACAGAACAGTTCCTTTGACACTGTAGAACTTATTTTACAGTGTGTAGTCTTATTCTATTATTAAGCATTGACACTTTGATTCACTTAATGGAACTATCTTAATTTAAGGTAGTTAAATGATATTGATTTTTAAAAAGTATTGTTATGCAGCTAAAGACCTTAAAATTGTAAAAATACTACAGGGCAAAATGCTTATATTTTTAATATTTTTCTAACATGTAACATTGTATGTGCCCTTTATTTGCAAATATAGTATGTTTATCTTGGCCTTTCTTCGTTTTTTTTTAAAATTAGGTTTCATATCTCATGAAGTTTATTTTAGCCCCTAAAACGGAAAAGTGCATTTGTTTAAAACAATTAAAAAAAACCAATTTAACAAGTAGAGAAATAAAATTGAGGAAAATGAGGAAAGAAAGGAAGAAAGAAACATGAAAGAAGTATATAATATATAATATATAAACAGAGGAAAAGACAGCAAAATTCTGGTAAATTTTGCTAAACTTTAAGCCATGGCCTATAAATACAGAACATAAGACGAAATTATACTGAGCTAAAATATGAAATTATTATGACCAAAGACAAAATACTTCGTCCATTCAGATGATGAGCCCTGGATACGACAAAATTAAATAGATTTCAACGAAGATTTCAGTGATCAAAAGTTTAATATAATTTCCCAAAGAATAAATTGTTTTAAACAAATGTTCTTTTCAGTTTTTTTGGAACGAAAACAAACTTGACGAGATAGTTTAAAACATGTTTTATTATGTTTCCTAACTGGGAAACCTATACTCTTTTATCAAGATTACAAATAATAAATTTAACAAATATCTGAATTATTTTAGTGTCATAGTTATGTTTTTTGCGCTTTAGATGCGTATAACCACGTTTTTTAAGTTGTTTTAAATTAACATAAAAAGCAGTGCATCAAGTATATTGCTCAGAGGGGACGTGTACCGTCGACTGCCGCATCATGTGGTCTCACGGTTTATGTTGATCAAAAGTAAAGTTAAGTGAATATTTTTGCATCTGAATTACAAATGGCATCAATTACTTCTGCAAAACATAAAATGGGCGTAACAAAGCCTTAAATTATACAGTGTGTCACAAAATGCCGGCCATATCAACTGACACAGAGTTAAAAAAAATCATTTCCCAAATACAAATGGTATTTCAACGAAAGATTTGAAAGATATTCGAGAAGTTTTTTTTTCTGATCTTTGCTGAAAAACTTTAGATATATTTGTTTCAGGATATACGCATGCGTCTTTGCAATACGATAAACGAACATGCAAAATGTCAATTTATCGCTCAATCTCAAATGATTTTTGTACATGTAAATGTTAAACTACCTGAAAATGCTGTCTTTATTACCCCTTTTCTGCTGATGTTTTGAACAGACGGCTTGTGTTCGTGTTTCTACTTCATGCAACTTGTTGTTTTAACATTTGGAATTTTCTCTTGGGTCTGATAACTGCACCACACGGTTAACGATGGACGCTAACAACACAAATCACTTTGTTGACGTCTGATTTGTATTATCTTTGTCGGCAACATCTTTTGCTTGGTGGCGCTACGTAAAGTTAATGAAATCAAGACTACCTCGCAAATGGCCGCTCTTGTCCTTTCGGATTTATACATCGTAATTGATGAAAAAGATGGCCAAGTTCCACATTTCAACCTTTCTTTGTCAGATTAACGCCTTTGTACTTTTCTGCAGTAGACGCTTACACGATTGTCCTAGTCAATTTCATTCATTCCAAACTTTCATCACCTTTTGCAATTAAAGAATAAATTGTTTTCAGACATCTTCATAATAAAAAGAGATGAGTTTGTTCCCAAAATTATATTTTTAATGCGGTATTGAAACCATTTAATTTTTGTGTCGTAGAGAGTCTTAAAAGGGAGATCGTTAAACTCCAACCATCTTTCATACATTTTGAATAATAGTTAAATAAATCTTTTGGCATCCTTTTGTATCATTTAATATTATATTTACATGAGAGGGGGGAAACGGGTATTGTAAAGGATCATCTGTGTCTGAATATTTTGCTAAGTTATCGAAAATATTTTTCATTGATTTACGTATATTTTCAAAAAGTACAAAATCGATCGGAGTGTTAAATTTTGCGACAAACTCATTTCTTGCCAACATTTTACAGTTTACATTTAGGAAATCGTTAATAAAACGAATGCCTAAAACGAATCTATTTTTATATCATCATTTCTCCATATCAACTAGGTTTTAGCATCTCGTACATTATCAATTTTAGCCGCATGTTTGAACAAAGCCCAAGCATTAAGCACGTCTTTCCAAAAGGCGTTTACTGTGCCAGATGCTTTTGACCTTCGGTAGCTTTCCCAGTACATTAAATTCATATTATTAGATATTATATTCAGTTACATTTATTATCAAGTGTATTATTTAAAATGCGTCTAATCCATGTAATTTTTAAAGAGGCAAAAAAGCATTCTATATTAACCATTTTGGTACCACCTTTCTTATATAAATTCATATATAAGGAATTCCGAATAAATTCATATATAGCTTGTTTTATTTCTCGGAAGAGAGAGTACTAAATGATTAAATTGTGGAAGGAATAATCACTTGACTACTGTAATCCTTCCCAACACAGTTATATTTCTTTTTCCCCAATATTTCATTTGCTTTTTAACTGTTTCAAAAACACGTTTGAAATTTAAATTAGATACTTCTTTTAGCTTCAAAGAAAAATTAACACCCAAACAGGTAAAAGCACCCTCAGCGACCCTGCATAACTTTTTCCTTGTTTTAATACGGTAACTGCTATATACTTACGCTACCAATCCATATAACCTTTGTTTTTGATTCGTTTATTTTCATACCAGATATTAATTAATATTGATCCAGTATATTAATTGTAGATATTAAAGATTCATCAGATCCATCTAGAAATACTGTTGTATCGTCAGCATATTGAGTTATTTTTGCTTCAAAACCTGCTAATTTAATACCTTTAATAAATTGTTGTGCCTTATCATAATAGATAATATTTCTGCGCAGAGAAGAAAAATATATGGAGAGAGGGCATCGCCCTGTCTACATCCTCTTTTAATTTCAAATCTGCGGGAAAGGTGACCGTTAACAAGAAGTGAAGAGAGACTATCTGTATAAAATAACTGTATCCATCTTTTTATTGAAGATCCAAATTTGAACATTCTTGACGAAATTTCGAAACCATTGAAACATCATCGTATCGTAACACCACTAAGTGCTTCAGCTACTGGCAACTGTTTGCACTGTTATTGTGTGGGTTGCCATGATTGGGCATTTAGACAGCCACCTCCAGAGCTACCTTCCGAAATTCAATATGTGCCTCTTTGGAACAGGCAATCTGAAATTCCTTTCACACTTACATGTTGCAGCCAGACGTTCCCTGGCTAGAGCATATTTGGAGAACTACTGTGTTTGAATAAGATGAGAAGACAACGTTTCGTAGCGTAGCGTTAAAGAGGCACGTACACTAATCGTATTGCTTAAAACAGGATCCAGGGAAACATTTAAAATGCAAGTTAGTAAAGCCTTAAACAAATAGATTACCTATTTTCTATTATTGATTTCTAAAAATTCAAATACAACTCGTAGTTGGATATTACCTCTAAAATATCCTGAAATACGCTGTTATCTGGGACGAAGTCTCTACTCTTGTTGCTGGTAAATGTGCGAGTGAAGTGAATTTGCTAATAGAGAACGGGAGAGAGAGAGAGACAACAAATCCTTATTAAGTAAATGCCTTTTCAAATATACACCCTCATGCAGCGAATCGCTTAAACGATTGTCCTAGTCAACTTGAAATGTTCTTCTTCACAGTTCAAAACAATTAAAGCAATGCCCTTGGGCAACTGAGGTCTTAGATACACTTTGATGATTGTGTTACTTCCTAAGTGCGAAAGCAGCTTGGACAAAAGGTCCAAGTATTAGAACTTAGCAAGCCGCTGCAGAAGTTGTTTAGCTGCTACTCTAAAAGCTTTCAGTCTCCAGTAGTAAATGAAAACATTCCATGAACAATTTAGAAATATGCATACATCAGCAATGGAATATACCCAAGATGGCATAGAATAATCGCCTTCTATTTCAAACACCAAGCAAATAATTAATGGCAACCAACAAATCCAGTAGCCACAGGTCACCAGGAACACAGATTTCTCTGCTTTGAAGTTTATTTTGCTTCGCCCTATTGAGTCATCAGTTAGGTTAAGAACGTTGATACTTTGGATTCGTTGACGGTGATCCTTAGAGACAAGGTACATTTTAATATAGATTACAAAGACGATTATCAGCGGAGCAAGAAGTACTAAAATACAATGAAGATATGAAAAGATCTCAAGAAGTAGAGAGTTGTCAATTTCGATGAAACACATTTTCAAATTTGTTTTATATTCTACCGATCCCCCCTCAGTAGCTGTCAAGACAAAGATTAGGGATATCCAAATTCCAAGAATTGACCACATAACTAAAGCCATATATGTGGCACGTTTTCCAATCATCAATACTGGATACTGCAAAGGTTTCAAAACAGCGAAGAGGATATCAATGTTAAGTAATATGATGGAGTACCCTCCCGTAGCACTAAAGTACATCATCGTAAAAGCATTTGTATAACATACGACAGTCGGTAGCTGAAATGTCCACTTGAAGTCAGATACAATAGCCAACGCAATGGTAAAACCGGAGAAAACTCCAAAGAATAAGTCAGACAATGCGAGAGATGTCATAAATATTTTGGTGGCAGGACGAATTTCTTTCGTGGAGCGGATGACAAGAATACAGAATAAATTTCCGACAATTACAAAACAACACAGAAAACTAGATACTGTGGGAAAAACTATATCCTCTGGTGCTAATGAGTACGGCATTGAAGTTGTGTTTTCCATTCTAAGCTTATACTTGAAATGTAAGAAGGTTCGGAACTTAAACAGCAGGTACTTTTACTATGAGCCAGCTTAGTTTACTAATGAATTTTGCTTGGATGATAGCTGACGTTTTTCAATCATTTACCATTAGAAGTAGAAACACGAATCATAAATTGCGTCAATCGATCAATGTATCCAATTATGGTGTCTGCACATGAACAACTGCTTCAGCCGGTTCAGGGTCAATCACGCCCCAATCATTCTCAAGCATATTATGACTCTATATACTAAAATTTACATAGCCTGGAACAATCTATAAAGTCAGCAGTTCTCAAACATCTTCAGCATGACTAAACTACTTTTGCGCACACACCATTCCTGTTTCCCTAACTCCAGCTTGGGAGTATTGTACATTCTGTAAAAAAATCAGCAAACGAAAAAGATATGAGTCAAAACGTCTCATTGTTAAGAGCCTTCCATAAACGCAACTGTGTTTATGTGACGTCATTCTCAATACTCGCATTGCATTCTGGTGAATGAAAAATGCTATTATTAAATCATGCACGGACTCGTGATCATTAGACCGTTAATATCGTGAGTTCGATCCCCACTGCGGTCAACGTGTTTGTTTCCCTGTACTTAATCTCAAATGCCTCGTCGACCCAAGCGAAATCTGGGGAATATATTACAATCTAACGGCTGATAGGCTTGTGCGCTTGTAAGGCATGTCTTTGAGCAGCCACCTAAATGAAGCGAAATGATTGTGATGATTTCTTGAAGGCGGCGTAATAATAATTTTCAAACCCCGCTCTGAATCTGTTTACGGGGATTAAGCGCTATATAAAAACTGATTATTATTATTATTATAAGATAGCGGCTATTTTAGGTATCAAAAATACGCTTACCTGCAAAATGGCAGTGTTGTCCAGATGCAATCAGGTATATGCACTATGAGTTACAATATGCTCATTCACCAAGGACACAGTTCAGTGGGTTGTACTTAAACATACATTGACTTGACCTGACCTTGTGTGATCTGGGTATCATATATCATACTCAAAAACCAGGGGTGTATTTTCTAAATACACTGGCGAATGAAAGGTACTGAACTGTGCCAAGGGAATTGAGATTTTACCAGCTAATAGTTATGTATATGAAACTAATTACTCCCCAAGACGGTCGCTAATCCAAAACCGGGAATCGCCTATAAAACAGTAACAACTTGCTGTGCGTGCTGATAATAGTTGTATTACCTAATATAGTCTTTGTAACAGATGATAATCACACACTTTGCCGTCGAAACTATTATAATAAAGTGTAGTTACGCTAAATATTTTTGTTTGTTACACATTTAAAACTGCTCAATAAGTTGATTAATTACATTAATCAGTGCAGAGCTAATCCCGGGAGCTGATTAAAGTTCAACGATTTTCGGTGTCAAGTCGGGTTAGTAAAAAAAAATAACATAAGGCGCAGATAAACACCCCCAATAAGTAACTCCGACCCCTGAAATTTGTCAAGTGCAAAACGATATATCGATTAAATTATTGGATTATTTGGAAGTGGTGTTTATTTAAGCAGATTTTGACACCTCATTTGTGGCGAAGACTGAGTACGGGTGAAAGTTATATCCTCTAGTACGTACCGATATGTCATGTTAGGTGCGCGGCATATTACTCTTCCATTTTCATCCGGATCGGGACGGGTGGCGCCATAAACATTACTGTTGTGCTTGTATACATAAGCTACAGAAAGCTTTATTATCCAACTCAATAAATTAGTTCAACATTTCCAGGGTGTTCCGTTATTTTTTTTTTAAAAAAGTTAAACCTAAGGGAATCCCGTATGGGAGTGAACACAAAGTCCAAACTCGCCTCCAAGTGGTACCAGGTTACGGTGGTGCGTCGAAATTGTAACGCTCAAAAATAGTTTTGTACCGTGTACTCAGGGCTTCTTATGGAGTAAATTCATCTTACAGATTTTGGTCAATAACCCCGTCAATAACTTTGATAATATGCAATTAATCTGTTGGAGTCGGTATTTTAATTTATTTTAATACTGTTTGTGGATTATATTGAAAGCAATCGCCGATTAAAGGATGGGAGCATGATTTTTTTTTATTTCTGTTCAAGAAGGGCGCACAACCTAAATAAAACGTCCATTGAATCACGTAAATATACCCCAATTGCGCCCTTGAGTTGCCCCCGCGTGACAATATTTTGAATGTTTTGAATCTATTTCGCCATAGAGCACAACTGAAACTTTCAAAAAATTCCAATTTTGTGATAATTCTAGTTAAGATTTTAAGAAAAAAGGCATATGAACAGCGCCACCACTGTTTGAGCCGACGTGTACGACTCATAGCCACTGCGACCAGGGCCGGAAGTCGAGGGCCTACTTTCTACAAGATCGAATTTCAAAGATTTGTGAAATCTCATCGATGATCAAGCTGTACTCTTTCACTTTTGTTAATATACCACTCCTCAATGGAACCCGGTCCCAAAGTGACTGCAAATACTCACGCACGTTTTGTTATTTTACAGGAAATACCTACCATTCCCCAAACGTGGAGTGATTTAGTTTTTTGCGCCCTGTGACACAACTTGAAAACATTGTTTTTGATTGTTTTTTTAATTTTTTCAAATCTGGACCTTTTTAAGAAAAAGTGTCATTTTTTGCTTCCCACGACACATGAAAAGGGAGTTATGGCTCTCCATGTTAATTGATATATGTCTACAATATTCCATGTTCGTGCTTTTTGGCACTCTTTACTGCGGTTACTCAAAGAATACAACGGTTAAACACGTTTTTGTGGATCTAAGTATGATTTGTGAGATATCAAACACCTTTGAATTGTCTTCAAGTAATGTAACTAAACATTGAACACATCACATAAGTAATGGAATGCTTAATTTGAGGACACCCCCCCACCCTTCATCGGCTGTGACTATAGCGCATGTCTGAAAGATTGCCGAGCAAATAATAAGGGGTAGAGGTGGGAAAATAGTAATTTTGCATCTTTGATGTGTACTTTTTCTACTTTTTTCTTAGTAAACATATTTTATATAAGGTCAATAAAACTACAATGTTATTTTCTCTATAAAAAACCTCTTGGGTTAGTGTGGTGTATTAAATTACAATGATAAAACTCGACGCACGCTTTTTTGGTTCAAAAAATGAAGGGAAAAGATGGTTTTGACATCCCGCTTCCTTAAAACGATAAACACGCGGAAACTGGACTAGATAATTAGATATGATAATTAGTCTTATTGTCATAAACACACACCACGCCAATATATTGAATTTTCAATGTACCAGTTTGATTTCGCGAAGTGCAACACTCGTATCCAATCAGGATTTGAGCGAAATGCCAGTCATAGCGAAAACATGTAAAATCGGACCATTTTCAGAGCACCTGTCTTCGAGCGATTCTTTTGTTAAATCGTTAAACAATTGAGTTTTAAAAAGCGATTTGGTCAAATATAGAATGTCAAATGTAAATCTTACAAAATTTAAAGAAATATGGGTCTTTTCAGACTCGGAAATCGCAATATTAATAGTGAAAATTGGACAGTCCAGAATAGCGATCAAAGGGCGCACACACTAATAACGCTCCATTGAAATACACGTAAATATACCACATTGCGCCCTCTGATTTGCACCCTGCGTGACAATATTTTGAATGTTTTGAATCTATTTCGCTATAGAACACCACTGAAA